>JAXIVJ010014502.1:32500-34206 GCA_036785665.1 Chirona hameri | reverse complement strand
AACTTCCCACATTATGTACAATTCTTGGCCTCGGGTCATCTCAAGTCAGGGTATATCAGGTCACGTGATGACCTCAACTCCAAAACGTTTGCAGTAGTACCACAGCCACAGTTCTACGCCGATCAGTTTCAATCTTGCAGGACTTCATAAGGTCATAGATACTAACAATTTGTTTGTCTCGGATTTCTAATATCGGTGACCTAAGGTCAGGTCAATTTCGTGACCGCCAACACTGTTGTGTCAATAACTATCGACATAATGAAGATAGAGAAGAGAAAATGGTACCAATGTGGTTGTCTCGTCGAGACACGTCTGCCAATATGCAACATGACCAACTTGGGTCACCACTTGGCCTTGACCTGAGGTCAAATTTCTCAGTTGACCTAATCCGGTCACCATGACTAAGATTCGCCGCATCGTGACGAGACAAACGTAATGGCGCAAACACCATTTCTTTATCTTTATTAGGTAAAAAGTTATTTGCGAAAAACAGTTTGGAAAAAAATCACCTTTTTGACATTTGATGACCTCTGGAGCCTAAACTATTAACCTGAGCTCAAATCTGAGGACATCTAAGTCGATTACATTTTGCAAGTGCTTTCGATTGCTTTCTTCTTTTTGCTGCTAACTATCATAGTTCCCGAGATATTTGGGGGTGTTCGAAGCGAAGTCTTGAAAATGTGAAAATCTGATCCTTGATGACCTCTGGTAACCTCAATATTGACCTTACAAAAAAGTAAACGAAATACTTTCGAAAGAGCTTGCCTCGAGACATCTAACGTCTTTTTCTGCTTGTCGTTACGTTACGTGGTTTTCGAGATCATAAGGGGGGGGGGGGCGAAATCCGACCCCCTCCAGGGCGTGTAATTATCAGAGGCCCTCCAGGGCGCGTGTTAAAGGCTCGATACATGCTAAAAAACGCAACCGTCGTTTTAAAAATTGACGAACCCGAATGTGTTTATCTATGTTGTATCTTTTTCTGTTCGTGGCCGTATCGATAATTTCAAAAGGCCTTATTTATGGTGTGAATATACAGGGAACAGAGCCGCTGACCCAAGGACGCCGCACAGAAGACAGTTATCTTAGCCTGACGAAATTATTCTCAAGCCGGCATCAGTCATCTTATATTTCTCGCGCATCTTGTGTTTGCAACTTATTTTGAATCAATGCTCGTGTGAAATCCGTAAAGGGTTTGCAAATAGTAGCTAACATAGTTAAGATAAAGATAGTTTATTAGCACATAGCATCTAAATACATACAATATAGATGCACAAATGATACCTATACACAGTCACACTAAGTCGGATCTAGAACGGCGGAAAGTTGGGTTTGGGGAGCAAACCCCAAAAGTAATCCCAGATTTGTAACAAAACTCATCTGATTTCACAAAACTCATCTTATTTCGCTGGTCCTTGTTAATTTACCACACACTTTCTTCAGTAAAAATGGCTCAAATTTTAAGTTTTCATTAATGTTTTTTCTTCTTTCTCTTTATTTATGAAATGCGTCAGTTATTGCCCGATTTCACTGGGGGGGGGGGGGGGGGGGGGCATGACTTCAACCCTCGCCCTACGGGAGCTTTTTTCATCTTCGCCCTACGAGGGGGGCCTGACAGGCCCCCTGTGAACTTCCAAACCAAGCAACGTAGAGCAATGCGGTAAGAAACAGCATGTTGCCTGTCATGAGAGGAATCTAACAGTATACGA
>JAXIVJ010014502.1:7500-27500 GCA_036785665.1 Chirona hameri | reverse complement strand
TAGGTAGGTAGGTAGGTAGGTAGGTAGGTAGGTAGGTAGGTAGGTAGGTAGGTAGGTAGGTAGGTAGGTAGGTAGGTAGGTAGGTAGGTAGGTAGGTAGGTAGGTAGGTAGGTAGGTAGGTAGGTAGGTAGGTAGGTAGGTAGGTAGGTAGGTAGGTAGGTAGGTAGGTAGGTAGGTAGGTAGGTAGGTAGGTAGGTAGGTAGGTAGGTAGGTAGGTAGGTAGGTAGGTAGGTAGGTAGGTAGGTAGGTAGGTAGGTAGGTAGGTAGGTAGGTAGGTAGGTAGGTAGGTAGGTAGGTAGGTAGGTAGGTAGGTAGGTAGGTAGGTAGGTAGGTAGGTAGGTAGGTAGGTAGGTAGGTAGGTAGGTAGGTAGGTAGGTAGGTAGGTAGGTAGGTAGGTAGGTAGGTAGGTAGGTAGGTAGGTAGGTAGGTAGGTAGGTAGGTAGGTAGGTAGGTAGGTAGGTAGGTAGGTAGGTAGGTAGGTAGGTAGGTAGGTAGGTAGGTAGGTAGGTAGGTAGGTAGGTAGGTAGGTAGGTAGGTAGGTAGGTAGGTAGGTAGGTAGGTAGGTAGGTAGGTAGGTAGGTAGGTAGGTAGGTAGGTAGGTAGGTAGGTAGGTAGGTAGGTAGGTAGGTAGGTAGGTAGGTAGGTAGGTAGGTAGGTAGGTAGGTAGGTAGGTAGGTAGGTAGGTAGGTGGTAGGTAGGTAGGTAGGTAGGTAGGTAGGTAGGTAGGTAGGTAGGTAGGTAGGTAGGTAGGTAGGTAGGTAGGTAGGTAGGTAGGTAGGTAGGTAGGTAGGTAGGTAGGTAGGTAGGTAGGTAGGTAGGTAGGTAGGTAGGTAGGGTAGGTAGGTAGGTTGGTAGGTAGGTAGGTAGGTAGGTAGGTAGGTAGGTAGGTAGGTAGGTAGGTAGGTAGGTAGGTAGGTAGGTAGGTAGGTAGGTTGGTAGGTAGGTAGGTAGGTAGGTAGGTTGGTAGGTAGGTAGGTAGGTAGGTAGGTAGGTGTTGGTAGGTAGGTAGGTAGGTAGGTAGGTTGGTAGGTAGGTAGGTAGGTAGGTTGGTAGGTAGGTGGTAGGTAGGTTGGTAGGTGGTGGTGGTAGGTAGGTAGGTTGGTAGGTTGGTTGGTGGTGGGTGGTGGTGGTGTGGTGGGTGTGTGGTGTGTGGTGTGTGTGTGGTGTGTGTGGGGTGGGTGTGGTGTGTGTGTGTGTGTGTGTGTGGTGTGTGTGTGTGTGGGTGTGGTGTGGGGGTGTGGGGGGTGGGGGGTGGGTGTGTGTGTGTGGGTGTGTGTGTGTGTGTGGTGTGTGTGTGTGTGGGTGTGGTGTGTGTGTGTGTGTGTGTGTGGTGTGTGGTGTGTGGTATGTTTGTTGTGTTGTTTGTTGTGTGTGTGTGTGTTTGTGTGTGTGTGTGTGTGTGTGTGTGTATGTGTATGTATGTATGTATGTTGTATGTGTTGTATGTATGTATGTATGTATGTATGTATGTATGGTATGTATGTATGTATGTATGTATGTATGTATGTGTATGTATGTATGCATGCATGTATGTATGTATGCATGTATGTATGTATGTATGTATGTATGTATGTATGTATGTATGTATGTATGTATGTATGTATGTGTGTATGTATGTATGTATGTATGTATCTTATAACTGTTAGTGTGAAGAAGCGTCGCCGGCGTGATATCATTTGTAGTGTATATTGTGGAGTGTGTGTAGTTTATGCCATGTAGTGTATATTGTGTAGTGTATATTGTGTAGTGTATATTGTGTAGTGTATATTGTGTAGTGTATATTGTGTAGTGTTGAGATTCCATGACGGATATGCTAAGTGATAAAGGAATTCAAAAATGTGATATATTAAGAACAAACGTTTCAATACATGAGTATCTTGTTCACTGTACAACACAATCGAAGATGATCTGAATGAAAGAGATACACAAGCAACACATATTGAAAATAATGACTAGTTCCTCATGCTTTTCTCTCTTTGGCGCTTACAGTTAGTTTCGCCGCCGGCATTGCATAAGTAACAAATCCAATTCTAGAATTAAACGTTTCTCTGTTGGCGATGTGCGCAGCTTCTAAAAATTTTCTCGTCTGTTTTTTCATTCCTTTCTCCAGGATCTTGGTTTGACTCCAAACTGGTAGATGCTGACACTTATCTATGTGAAGTACTATTGCATTTGATAGGCTGTGATTCCTCACATCTCGTTGGTGCTCCTTTCTCCGAATTTCTATACCCCTACCCGTTTCTCCTACATATGTCTTGCTGCAACCGGAACAAGGAATTTCATATACCACGCTCTTCCCTTCGTTTGTTTCTTAACGCTTTTCTTTAACATATCTCCAATTTTCTTGCCCGACGTCATGGCTACTCTGACTCCTACGGACTCCAACTTCTTCGCGATCACGACGCCTGGTTTTGAGTATGGAGCAGAAATGACCATAGTATTGCCATTCTTCTCGGTTTTCTTCTTAGGTCTTTTCCAAATCTCTTCTGCCTTCTTCTTTAACCTGATCAGCAATCCCTTCGGATATTTAAGCCTAGTGAAAGTTTGAACAATATGCTCTATCTCTTCTGTCAAGTATTCTTCATCGCAAATTCGGAAAGCTCTCAGAAAGAAGCCTATGACTACCCCACTTTTGACACGTTCGCTATGGCCGGAATAGTAATGAACATAGTCTTCCTTGTTTGTAGGTTTTCTATATACTTTGAACTTGAATTTCGCTTCTACTCTCACAATACTTGCATCCAAAAATGGCAAGGATCCATTTTTCTCATGTTCAACGGTGAACTGCACTTTTGAATTTACTTTATTCAACAAATCTACCTTCTCTTCTAGATTTGTTTCTTTAGGAACTATCACCAAGACATCATCCACGTATCTCAGCCAAATACTTTCTCTTCCCATGATACGCAGGAATTTTTCTCTTCTAAGCTTTCCATGAACAAGTTTGCTGCCAATGGGCTCAGCGGTGAGCCCATAGCCAGGCCACTGTGTTGGAGGTACTCGTGTCCGTTGAATTTAAAACAACCGAACTGCATGCACAGCTTCACCAGATCCATATAATCATCTTTTGGTAGAGGAAGGTTGTCAACATCCATGCAATTTACGACTTCACGGATCACGTCTAAGGCGCCGTCGATTTGTACATTTGTAAATAAAGATTTAACGTCGAAACTGGCCATCTTCCTGTCAGAGGCATCAATGTCTTTAACTCTATCCATCATCTCCGTTGTGTTCTTGACGTGGCTCGTGCTGATGCTTCCCAGCGTGGCCGTGAGTGGTCTCGCTAGCACTTTTGCCAGCTTGTGCGGAGCGCTTCCGATCCCTGACGTGATTGGTCGCATTGGGACATTTTCCTTATGAATTTTCGGCAAACCTCTCATCCGTGGAGCTGTTGGTGCTTCTTCCAGTAGATGTTGGAGCTTCTTTCCCTGTTCAGTTTTCCTCATGATATTCCGAGCTCTCTGATTGAAGCTTTTGCTTTGTTTTTCCGCAAAACCAGACGGCTTCTTTTCGTATGTATTAGTATCCTCTAGAAGCTCCATCATTTTAATATCGTACTCCGCCTTGTCCATAATAATAACTCCACCTCCTTTGTCAGCCTGCGTGATTACTACTTTCTGGTCATTTGATAAATCTCTCAATGCAGTTATGTATCTTCTTGGTAGGTAACTTTTTTCTTCGTCGGCTAAAGCTTTACAACAAGTCAAAATGCCTTGAACGTATCCCTTGTTTGCATCGTTGTCCCTCCACTTGTAGTTCCGTTCTATATGTTCGGCAAAAGAGAACCTATCCTTCCCGGAGTCGAACTTCAGGCCTAGCGATAGCGCTTCTCGTTCGTAGTCGGTTATCGGTCGTGAAGAAAAGTTCACCACGATATCGGCGTTTCCTGCATCTTTCCATCTACTATTTGTACATAATTCTGATAGTTTATGCTCGAGATTGCTGCGTTGTTCCATGTCTAGCTTCTTTATCGTTTGTTCATGGTTGTTTGTTAGCTTTGTTCCCTTTCTCTCATCGTTTAAAACATGAATATTATCTTTTAGATCACTACACGCGTCTTTTAAGTACGCGTTTGCCGTCTCGCTAAACGGCTTAAAACTATTTTTCAAGGCGGCTGGTGCAGACTTCGGTAAAACTTGCTCGGCTAAACAATCTTTGAGAAATTTTAAACGATTTAAGTTGCTTGTGATCTTCTTCCTGATGTTAAATTCCTGCATCTCCATGTTTGAATTCACATTATCACTGTGCGACAAATGTTGAGATTCCATGACGGATATGCTAAGTGATAAAGGAATTCAAAAATGTGATATATTAAGTACAAACGTTTCAATACATGAGTATCTTGTTCACTGTACAACACAATCGAAGATGATCTGGAATGAAAGAGATACACAAGCAACACATATTGAAAATAATGACTAGTTCCTCATGCTTTTCTCTCTTTGGCGCTTACAGTTAGTTTCGCCGCCGGCATTGCATAAGTAACAAATCCAATTCTAGAATTAAACGTTTCTCTGTTGGCGATGTGCGCAGCTTCTAAAAATTTTCTCGTCTGTTTTTTCATTCCTTTCTCCAGGATCTTGGTTTGACTCCAAACTGGTAGATGCTGACACTTATCTATGTGAAGTACTATTGCATTTGATAGGCTGTGATTCCTCACATCTCGTTGGTGCTCCTTTCTCCGAATTTCTATACCCCTACCCGTTTCTCCTACATATGTCTTGCTGCAACCGGAACAAGGAATTTCATATACCACGCTCTTCCCTTCGTTTGTTTTCTTAACGCTTTTCTTCTAGTGAAAAGCGTTATATGCTAAGTGATATTCCTTTATCACTTAGCATATCCGTCATGGAATCTCAACATTTGTCGCACAGTGATAATGTGAATTCAAACATGGAGATGCAGGAATTTAACATCAGGAAGAAGATCACAAGCAACTTAAATCGTTTAAAATTTCTCAAAGATTGTTTAGCCGAGCAAGTTTTACCGAAGTCTGCACCAGCCGCCTTGAAAAATAGTTTTAAGCCGTTTAGCGAGACGGCAAACGCGTACTTAAAAGACGCGTGTAGTGATCTAAAAGATAATATTCATGTTTTAAACGATGAGAGAAAGGGAACAAAGCTAACAAACAACCATGAACAAACGATAAAGAAGCTAGACATGGAACAACGCAGCAATCTCAAGCATAAACTATCAGAATTATGTACAAATAGTAGATGGAAAGATGCAGGAAACGCCGATATCGTGGTGAACTTTTCTTCACGACCGATAACCGACTACGAACGAGAAGCGCTATCGCTAGGCCTGAAGTTCGACTCCGGGAAGGATAGGTTCTCTTTTGCCGAACATATAGAACGGAACTACAAGTGGAGGGACAACGATGCAAACAAGGGATACGTTCAAGGCATTTTGACTTGTTGTAAAGCTTTAGCCGACGAAGAAAAAAGTTACCTACCAAGAAGATACATAACTGCATTGAGAGATTTATCAAATGACCAGAAAGTAGTAATCACGCAGGCTGACAAAGGAGGTGGAGTTATTATTATGGACAAGGCGGAGTACGATATTAAAATGATGGAGCTTCTAGAGGATACTAATACATACGAAAAGAAGCCGTCTGGTTTTGCGGAAAAACAAAGCAAAAGCTTCAATCAGAGAGCTCGGAATATCATGAGGAAAACTGAACAGGGAAAGAAGCTCCAACATCTACTGGAAGAAGCACCAACAGCTCCACGGATGAGAGGTTTGCCGAAAATTCATAAGGAAAATGTCCCAATGCGACCAATCACGTCAGGGATCGGAAGCGCTCCGCACAAGCTGGCAAAAGTGCTAGCGAGACCACTCACGGCCACGCTGGGAAGCATCAGCACGAGCCACGTCAAGAACACAACGGAGATGATGGATAGAGTTAAAGACATTGATGCCTCTGACAGGAAGATGGCCAGTTTCGACGTTAAATCTTTATTTACAAATGTACAAATCGACGGCGCCTTAGACGTGATCCGTGAAGTCGTAAATTGCATGGATGTTGACAACCTTCCTCTACCAAAAGATGATTATATGGATCTGGTGAAGCTGTGCATGCAGTTCGGTTGTTTTAAATTCAACGGACACGAGTACCTCCAACACAGTGGCCTGGCTATGGGCTCACCGCTGAGCCCATTGGCAGCAAACTTGTTCATGGAAAGCTTAGAAGAGAAAAAATTCCTGCGTATCATGGGAAGAGAAAGTATTTGGCTGAGATACGTGGATGATGTCTTGGTGATAGTTCCTAAAGAAACAAATCTAGAAGAGAAGGTAGATTTGTTGAATAAAGTAAATTCAAAAGTGCAGTTCACCGTTGAACATGAGAAAAATGGATCCTTGCCATTTTTGGATGCAAGTATTGTGAGAGTAGAAGCGAAATTCAAGTTCAAAGTATATAGAAAACCTACAAACAAGGAAGACTATGTTCATTACTATTCCGGCCATAGCGAACGTGTCAAAAGTGGGGTAGTCATAGGCTTCTTTCTGAGAGCTTTCCGAATTTGCGATGAAGAATACTTGACAGAAGAGATAGAGCATATTGTTCAAACTTTCACTAGGCTTAAATATCCGAAGGGATTGCTGATCAGGTTAAAGAAGAAGGCAGAAGAGATTTGGAAAAGACCTAAGAAGAAAACCGAGAAGAATGGCAATACTATGGTCATTTCTGCTCCATACTCAAAACCAGGCGTCGTGATCGCGAAGAAGTTGGAGTCCGTAGGAGTCAGAGTAGCCATGACGTCGGGCAAGAAAATTGGAGATATGTTAAAGAAAAGCGTTAAGAAAACAAACGAAGGGAAGAGCGTGGTATATGAAATTCCTTGTTCCGGTTGCAGCAAGACATATGTAGGAGAAACGGGTAGGGGTATAGAAATTCGGAGAAAGGAGCACCAACGAGATGTGAGGAATCACAGCCTATCAAATGCAATAGTACTTCACATAGATAAGTGTCAGCATCTACCAGTTTGGAGTCAAACCAAGATCCTGGAGAAAGGAATGAAAAAACAGACGAGAAAATTTTTAGAAGCTGCGCACATCGCCAACAGAGAAACGTTTAATTCTAGAATTGGATTTGTTACTTATGCAATGCCGGCGGCGAAACTAACTGTAAGCGCCAAAGAGAGAAAAGCATGAGGAACTAGTCATTATTTTCAATATGTGTTGCTTGTGTATCTCTTTCATTCCAGATCATCTTCGATTGTGTTGTACAGTGAACAAGATACTCATGTATTGAAACGTTTGTACTTAATATATCACATTTTTGAATTCCTTTATCACTTAGCATTGTGTAGTGTATATTGTGTAGTGTATATTGTGTAGTGTATATTGTGTAGTGTATATTGTGTAGTGTATATTGTGTAGTGTATATTGTGTATTGTATATTGTGTAGTGTATATTGTGTAGTGTATATTGTGTAGTGTATATTGTGTAGTGTATATTATGTAGTGTATATTGTATAGTGTATATTGTGTAGTGTATATTGTGTAGTGTATATTGTGTAGTGTATATTGTGTAGTGTATATTGTGTAGTGTATATTGTGTAGTGTATATTGTGTAGTGTATATTGTGTAGTGTATATTGTGTAGTGTATATTGTGTAGTGTATATTGTGTAGTGTATATTGTGTAGTGTATATTGTGTAGTGTATATTGTGTAGTGTATATTGTGTAGTTTATTGTGCAGTGTGCATTGTGTAGTATATTGTGTGACTATAGTGTACCACGGGTCGTGTTTCTGTACTCGGTAATCGGTACTTGCTACTCGGTACTCAGTACTCGGTACTCAGTACTCGGTACTTGGCACTCGGTACTCGGTACTCGGCACTCGGCACTTGGTACTCGGTCCTCGGCACTTGGTACTCGGCACTTGGTACTCGGCACTTAGTATTCGGTACTCGGTACTCGGTACTCGGTACTCGGCACTCGGTACTCGGTACTCGGTACTCGGTACTCGGTACTCGTACGTGGCACTCGGTACTCGGCACTCGGTACTCGGTGATCGGTACTCGGTACTCGGTACTCGGTAGTCGGTACTCGGTAATCGGTACTCTGTACTCGGTACTCGGCACTCGGCACTCGGCACTCGGTACTCGGTACTCAGTACTCGGTACTCGGTACTCGGTACTCGGTACTCTGTACTCGGTACTCGGTACTCGCACGTGGCACTCGGTACTCGGCACTCGGTATTCGGTGATCGGTACTCGGTACTCGGCACTCGGTACTCGGTATTCGGTATTCGGTACTCGGTACTCGGTACTCGGTACTCGGCACTCGGCACTCGGTACTCGGTACTCGGTACTCGGTACCTCGGTACTCGGTACCTCGGTACTCGGTACCTCGGTACTCGATACCTCGGTACTCGGTACTCGGTACTCGGTACTCGGTACTCGGTACACGGTACACGGAACTCGGTACACGGTACTCGGTACTCGGTACTCGGTACTCAGTACTCGGTACTCAGTACTCTGTACTCAATACTCAGTAATCGGTACTCAGTACATGGTACTCAGTACTCGGTACTCAGTGCTCGGTACTCAGTACTTGGTACTCGGTACTCGCACGTGGTACTCGGTACTCGGCACTTGGTGTTCGGTGCTCGGTACTCGGCAATCGGTACTCGGTACTCGGTACGGGCACCTGGTGCTTGGTGCTCAGTACTTTTCTGTATGTACAACAACTGTCCCACTTGAGCGAAATCCACGGGTTTTCTCCTCGTTAGGCTAGCGTCGGCCTGACCTCTCGCTACGAGCCCGCAATTCCATCAATTGAATAGGCGGCGTCTGACCAGTCTGGCCGGACCCTCTCGTCCAGGGGAGGGGTTCATGACGTCATGTGTTTTGGGATTTTGGGATGGGGCGTGTGGGGTCAGTGTCCGAGCGGCCGGTAGCGGTGATCGGCGACGCTGACCGTGTGAACACTTGTGCGAATTTTCATGACAGCGATTTTATTCTGGCGTTAATTTTTAACAGCGAGATGAACAGGGACGAAATTGTACATGACCGTGATTTGTATCATACCGCCATATCTTTTATTGAGCAAACAACCATCCCATAATTTCGCGCTTGTTAAAGGAAATAGTTCACCTTCAACATGGGATTTTGAACTGAAATAGCAGTTTTGTAGCCCGTGTTGAGAAATCCTTATCTACAACTTTTATTGGCTGAAAAGACTCTCCAGCCGAAGATATTTGACTTTTTGGCGAAGGAATGCGGCGCATATATGATATACCGTACCGTCTGAGAGTGCCAGCACTGGTCTGAGCATGCGCAGACCAATAACGCACACCATAACATTAATAATGTACGACCTTCTGTCCTGAATTGGCGCGATGTAGGACCATTTTTGAAAAGAAAAAAAAGAAACTGTATTAAAAATATAATAAAATCGTGTTCTGAAAATTTTCCGAAGGTGAACTATTTCCTTTAAAGGAAATAGTTCACCTTCAACATGGGATTTTGGACTGAAATAGCAGTTTTGTAGCCCGTGTTGAGAAATCCTTATCTGCAACTTTTCTTGGCTGAAAAGACTCTCCAGCCGAAGATATTCGACTTTTTGGCGAAGGAATGCGGCGCATATATGATATACCGTACCGTCTGAGAGTGCCAGCACTGGTCTGAGCATGCGCAGACCAATAACGCACACCATAACATTAATAATTTACGACCTTCTGTCCTGAATTGGCGCGATGTAAGACCATTTTTGAAAAGAAAAAAAAGAAATTGTATTAAAAAATATAATAAAATCGTGTTCTGAAAAATTTCCGAAGGTGAACTATTATTTCCTTTAACACGCGCCCTGGAGGGCCTCTGATAATTACACGCCCTGGAGGGGGGGGGGGGGCGGATTTCGCCCCCCCTATGATCTCGAAAACCACGCAACGTAGCGACAAGCGGGAAACGATGTTAGATAGCTCGAGACAAGCTCTTTCGAAAGTATTTTGTTAATTTTTTTTCAGGTCAATATTGAGGTCACCAGAGGTCATCAAGGGTCAGATTTTCAAGTTTTCAAGACTTCGGTTCGAACACTCCCAAATATCTCGGGAGCTATGATAGTTAGCAGCAAACGGAAAAAAAAGCAATCGAAAGTCATTGAAAAATGCAATCGACTTAGGTGTCCTCAGATTTGAGCTCAGGTCAATAGTTTAGGCTCCAGAGGTCATCGAATGTCAAAAAGGTGATTTTGTTTTCAAAACTGTTTTCCCCAAATAACCTTTTACCTAATAAAGATAAAGCAATAATGTTTACGCCATCGCGTGTGTCTTGTCAAGGCGCTTCGAATCATATTCATGGTGACCGGATTAGGTCAACTGAGAAATTTGACCTCAGGTCAAGGTCAAGTGGTGACCCAAGTTGGTCATGTTGCATATTGGGAGACGTGTCTCAACGAGACAAACATATTGGTACCGTTTTCTCTTCTCTATCTTCATTATGTCGATAGTTATTGATAAAACCGTGTTGGCGGTCACAAAATTGACCTGACCTTAGGTCACCGATATTAGAAATCCGAGATAAACAAATTGTTGGTATCTATGACCTTATGAAGTCCTGCAAGATTGGAACCGATCGGCGTAAAATTGTGGCTGTGGTACTACTGCAAACGTTTTGGAGTTGAGGTCATCACGTGACCTGGTCTGGTGACCTGACCTGAGATGACCTGAGGCCAAGGATTTTACATAATTCGGGAAGTTCATTTCTAAACAGGTATACAAAAAACGGCGGCGCTGCGCGCCGCCGTTTTTGCGCTATCCTCGAAAAACCGGAGGGGTGGTCGGATTTCGCCCCCCCCCCTCCAGGGCGCGTGTTAAGGAGACAGTTAACTGCGAGAATCGTAAACATTCCAACACAGCCTTCCTCAATTTCCTTTTCCTTGGGAAATATTTACTTTAATCAGCTAGCTTTGATCTTAATACATGTTTGACAGTGCAACATAACAGATAAATGATCTGATAAATCAGATACATTTTCCGGCAATGAAAATAGCGTTGGTGAACAAAATGAAATTAATAGTCCTGCAGTTCTCGGCGGCTTAGGGCTGTGTGGAAACAATATTAGCATATATTCGACAATTCGCCAATAAGACTTGTTTATCAAAATCCTCACGACACAATCCCTAAATGATCTGTTTGTATAAGCCGAAATGTTGAAATGATGACCCTGTCATCAACCGATCCTGACATCAAAGATTGCGTAAAAAGGCTTACAGATTTAATTTCAAATTAACCTCAGTGAAGTTAATTTGACCGGATTTGAAAATGTCACCGATCAGACCAAGTAATCAACCGAACCGAATAATTGAATGACAAGGTTAAGCAAATATCGGTTACCCTGTCTGCTTGCAATCGGGTTAGCCATTCCTGAAAATTTTCAGTATAGGTATTTCACATAAATTATCACATCACTCTGGTTTTACCTGCAGAAACAGTTGGCCTTCAATATATCAGAACACATTGCTCACCAAAACAAACATTAAACCTCGGAACCTTGAATTGAGTATTTAATGACATCGAGCCGCAAAAATTGCATTACCCTGTTTTGTAAGCATTGAAGTTACATCATGGCTTGTCCCTACATAGATATTATTACGTTAATATTACTAATTATATTACGTGAATTCCCTTCAAGCGCTCCATCAATTGCCCATTGATATTCCTTTCTCAATCGCTTTGTCAGTCACATTCCGAATTAGAGTACTAGGTAATACACACAAGGCTATATTTACAAAAAGTGGTGCACCAAAAGTGGTGCAAGAAAGTGGTGTCAGTCACATCAGTCATATTAGTTCGAACAGTCAATCAGTCAATTAAATCCCATCGGCAACCGCCACCAGCATTGGCACAACCTCGATAATTGTTTGCATTACAAAGATGACGTGAGTTATAGGACACGCAAACATAAATGTCCATACCATATCAGAATTTTGATTTACGTTAGAAGTTATAGCTAGTCAGGCAAACAATACATGATAATTTTTCAACCATACACGTACTCGCGTAGGCATAATTAAAGGAAATATTTAACCTTGGAATTTTTTTTACCCAACACGATTTGATTATATTTTTCAATACAATTTCTTTTTATATTGTCAAAAATGGTCTTATATCGCGCCGATTCAGGACAGAAGGCCGTACATTTTTATTGTTTATCAAAACTATATGCATACTCTCCGAGTCAGAGTCCTGACGTCACGCGAATGTAAACAATGGTTCAGCCAATCAGATTCGAAAGTAGTCGCGTAAAGATAGACTCGCATTGGAGATGTGCCAACCGGCGGCCGGCGATCGCTTGCTAGCACCAGCTGCAAGCTGATTGGCTGATGGTATAGCCTCTGCCCGGTCTAGAACCAGTACAACATTCTTTCGCCAGCACCGCATTCCTTCGCCAAAAACTCAAATATACTCGGCTGGAGAGTCTTTTCAGTCAAGAAAACTTGCAGATAGGGGTTTCCCAACACGGGCTACAAAACTGCTATCTCAGTTTAAAACTAATGTTGAAGGTGAACTATTTCCTTTAAGAATATCGTGACTATGTGACCAACAAATGCCCAAATGGCATGGGAGTTAAAAGAGAGAACAAAACGAAGAAGGAAAAAAACGGCCGAAACACTGCAAATTAAATTTTGATGGTGTTCAGATGCACAAACAAATTAACTGAGCATGGGATATAAAGGAGGGTATAAGGATTTTTGCAGACTTTCCGACCTTACTTGATGATGCAGTTTCTTTTTCCAGTCTCCAGTATGAATTTACAGAACTACAACATCAGCAAATCTTGAAGGCCATCACCGACATAACTATCTTGGGCCTGCCTTTCCAACCTGACTTGTGGTGATGGTACTTGACGCGGCTTCTTGTCACCCGTACGGATTTGGCAAAGAAAACAAACAGCAAATCTTCCTCTGAGACTGAGGCTCGCGGCGAGGAGCCGCGGCCCCAGCCTGCTTCCGTCCCTGCTCACTGCCGAACTCTGTCTCCTCTGAGACTGAGGCTCGCGGCGAGGAGTCGCGACCCCAGCCTGCGTCCGTCCCTGTTCACTGCCGAACTCTGTCTCTCCTCCCTCCGTCACCGCTCACTCCCGTCTTTCGTCTCTCGTCCCCGTCTCTCGTCTTCCAGCCTGACCCGGTCCAGCGGCCGGTGGATGCCTGCGGTGGCCGGAAGCCGGCTCCGCCGCCCCGGGCCATTGCTTGCTGCATCCTCATTGGTCCTTCTGACCATCCAGCGTAGCTGCAGCTGCCGGAGGGCGCCTGCAGCCGCCGGAACTGGCTGCAGCCGCCCCGGTGGGCGCCTGCGGCGGCCTTTGCCCGGCGCCCGCTGACGTGATTTAGGTTAGATCCTGCGTAGAGGCTTCTGCCGAACGCCGTACGTGACGCGGCCCGCTGGCCGGCGCTCACGTATAATGATGTCGCTGGGTCGTGAAAACAGCGTCGTTTCATGGGCCGGGTGTGCCCCTAACAACGACACTCCGCCAGTGTCCGGCTTTTGACGAGGGTGTTTGTCGTCTGCAGGGGTGGCCTCAGCCGGCGTCTGCGCTGTCAGAAGGTTCTGGTGTCCCCACGGCCACCGTTCTTTCCATGTTCAATTTTGAAATATATAGCTTTTGCAAGGTTTATCTTCTTTTACTTATATTTGTACACCGCTTTGTTTGTTTTGGGTGTAATGTTAAAATGTGGCTCGCTACGTCGCGCTGTCTGACGAGCGTGCCGGTAACCAGAGACGACATCGAGGAGAGCTACCGGGTGGCCAGGGGGAAGCGCATCGTCTGTCGATTCCGCAGAGCTGGGAAGGACTTGGTTCGTGACAGGCTTTATGAAAACCGGTTCAGAGCCCGTCGAACCACGGCAAGTACTGGTGGGGCACAGAGTTCGCCATGGGCCGGGCTGGCCCTATGGGCCATGGGTCTGTGCTGGGCCTGGGCTGGGCCTGTGCTGGGCCTGGGCTGGGCCTTGGCTGGACCTGGGCTGGTCCTGGGCTGGACCTGGGCTGGACCTGGGCTGGTCCTGGGCTGGTCCTGGGCTGGGCCTGGGCCGGGCCTCAACTTTAAGGAAATCACTGGGCGCTGGATGGGCCTGGGCCTGTCCTGAAGTAATGCGCGCATCGTACAAGCTCAGGTCAGAGCTAAAAAAAAATATTTTAACCAGCAGATCACTTACATAACAACACACTTTTGCTGTGGCTGTGGCTATTTTTTTGTGTTAGCATAGTTGGTGCATTGTTTCACATTTATAGTATACAAGTAAATATGCTAGGATAATTATTGAAAATTTTGTGAAAATAATGATGCTTAATCTGAACGGGCCGGACCGGGCCTGGGCCTCAATATTATGAATTTGACCGGGCCAAGTCCGGGCCTGGGCTTGGTGTTCATGGGCCTGGGCTGGGCCGGGCTGGGGGTTGGTGGGCCTGTGGCGAACACTGGTGGGGCAGCGGCGGGCGGCGACGACTCGTCTGCTGTCGCTGCCGCCGCCGGCGACGGGGGCTGGACGGGCGCCGGGCTGCCACGGGTGTCGAGCTGGCGTCTGTGGACAGCGCCGGCGCCGTGCCGACCAGCTCGGACCACACAGCACCAGGCGGAGACGGCAGAGCTTTGGGCGAAACATTCGTGTAGACTCGATGGAAAAAATCATGTCTTACGTGAGTAGGTTGGAGCACCGACTCATACATAGATACTGGGTTGTCTATCTGTGGTTCTTTATGATACTAAAATTCGATTATGTTATCGTTATGTCTTGTTGTGTAGCGACGGAAGAGGGTGGTTTGTGAATTACCTGATTCGATGCGTAGGTTTCTGTGACCATTTGTTGTCGGCGCTGGATGATAGGTGGCGGAATATCTCATACAATAGATGGCGCTGGATTCCGCTAAGCTGGCCTGATCATTTATCTTTACGTTTACTATGGAAGGTGTTTCAAAGTTAGTTTGTTTTGTTACATATGTTATATTCGCCTGTTACAAGCAATCAATCCTATATGCTCCGCTAAACCAGCAGAATGAATCGCATTGCGATGGAGAAGCACCCGTTCGTTGCCGAAAACCCCGTTACAGTACCGCGTTATTGGACCTGTTTGACCTATTGTGACTTCTGTAGGTCAAGCCGATTGTTATATTCGCATATAACTTCATAAGCTGTGTACTGACGCCATTGGGCTTATCGTGTGCAAATTTGGGCGAAATCTGAGTAACTTTGAATACGTATTTGAATACGAATATGTCGCTGTCTTCATGGACGTTCTCGGGCCGACGGCGGCCCGATGTCGGCATGCCGAGCTGCTTTCCGTGCCGAGATGCTGACACGGGTGGAATTTCCTATTCACATGGTGTGGCCAATGCCCAGGGGCGGAACTTTATATCTCTTTGGGAGGGTCCGAGCCCCCCCCCCCAATGCTGAGCTGAGCCCCCCAATCCCCCCAATGTTTTTCAAAATTTGTCCCCTTCCAAAATTTCAAGGAATACTCGTACAGATTGGTCGGTTTTGAATTTTGCATATTTAATTACATCAAGATGTAATTCCATCTTAGGAGTATTCAATCTTAGAAGTATACGAGCATTGTGATTCCATCTGCGACAGCTTTTTCGATTATGATATAATGGATAAGTTGGTAGCAAGGACTGTCTTCTGCTAACAAGTCCGTAGATACAAGGTTCAAGCGTTCAGCTTAGCGAATAGCAGAGGGGGAGCATGAACAATTAGCTATCGGGGTGCTCTATTTAAATGGTGTTCAATGGCATTTGTTGTAAATTTCTTGTTTGCCTGGAATAGGGCTGATAGTTAAAGGGACTGTTCCACCTTCCCAAAAGTTGTAAAATGTACGCCGCTTGTGGTGCACAATATGAAGTAATTGCTGCGGAACTCGATTATGATATTTGTTTCTCGCAAACAGTGCTCAATTTCATAAAAAGTTAAGTTTTAATATTTGGGTTGATGACGTCATATTGAGCTCTAGAGAGCTACACAGAAATCCTTTACGCTGCCAAAGTATGGGCACAATGATTTCGAGACAATTCTGGCGCTTTGAATACAAAACAAACCAATTACCAAACCATTGCAACGCAGCAAATATCTTCAAGGTTCACCTGAAAACAAGTCGACTATCATTACCAGTTGGGTAAAGAGAGACGACGCTGTCGGTTTAGAGGCCCTACTCAAATACACATGGGCCTTATTTTTTTTCAGATGTCAAAATCAAACTCATATATCTTTTTGATTACATTTTTGTGGTTGTTTTAACTGCTACCATACTTAATTTCAATGACAAGTCATCAAAATGGCTATCTCAACTCAAATATAATGATAAGGTAGGATAGGCCCTTTAATGCAGCCTTTTTGGCTCCCTGGTATTGCAGTATCCTAAATACCCAACATCCGTGCTAAAAGAATACGTTTGATACGGAGCAACATCGAGGGAATCGAGCCATCAAAGGCCATCGGACCATCGTGTCCAGGGGACCTAGGGGGTCATGGCTCCTCCAGGAGGTTAACCGAGGTCGGCCTGAGAGGGTCCTTGGTTGACCTGAGGAGCCCTTGGTCAGCCTGAGCGGGCCTCGTTGGGCCTGGAGGGGAGCTTCGGTTATCCCCCCCCGTCACAAAATCCTGGCTGCGCCCCTGGTTTGAGGGAGTCCTTTGTCCGTCGGAAGGGGCCCCAGTTGGCCTGGAGAGCCATTGTTCGGCCTGAGGGTTCCCCTGCCGGCCCTCGGTCGGCTCAGTCGGCCTGGTCGGCCTCAGATATCCTTTGTTGGCGTGAGGGGGCCTCTCGGCCTGGAGGGGGCATCGGTAGGCCTGGATGGGAACTCTGTCTGCCTGAGGGGCCCTCGATCGGCTTGAGGGAATTTCGGCCGGCTTGGGCAGCCTGAGGAGCTTTTGTTGGGCCCGATGGGCTCTTTGTCGGCCTGAGGGGGGCCTCCGTCGGCCTGAGGGTCTTAGTGGGTTTGAGGGGATCGGCCTGAGGAGCCCTCGGTCGGCCTGGAGGGTAACTCTGTCGGTCTGAGAGGGCCCTCGGTCGGCTTGAGGGGGCCCTCGGTTGGCTTTAGTGAACCTCTATCGGCTTCAGGGGCCCTTAGTCGGCATGAGGAGTCCTTGTTCGGCCTCAATGCCAATCGGCCGGCTTGAAGGGGCCTTTGGACTGAGAGCCCGTCTGTCGGCCTGAGTGGCCCTCGGTATGCCTGAGGGAACCTCGGTCGGCGTGGAGGGGCCCTGAGTGGACCCAAGGGACCCTCGGTTTGACTGAGTGGCTCTCGTTTTGCCTGAGGGGCCCTCGGTCAGCTTGATGGGGCCCTCACTAGGCCTGAGGAACCCTCGGTCGGCCTGAGTGGCTGTCGTTCGGCCTGAGAGCCTTGAAAGGGATTGTTCGGTCTGAGGAACCCTTGGTCGGCCTGGGGGCTCTCGGGCGGTCTGAAGGGGCCCTCGGTTTGCCTAAGGGGCCCTTAATCTGCCTGAGTGGCCCTCGATCGGCCTGAAGGGGTCCCTAGTGTGCCTGTGGGGCTCTTCTGTCGGCCTTAGAGGGCTCTCGGTCGACTTGAGGGGGGCGATCGGTCGGCTCGAGTGGCGCTTGCAATTTGTCTAAATTGTGTTGCTGTCCTATACAAAATGCCAACAAAATATGACCAAAATATCAATGTCCGTTAATTAGTAATTGGTCAATTTTATGGGATGAAATATAGAAATTGGTGGAAAATTTTGGGTATTTTTCCCTGTGTGAAACGGACAAAACGACTCCATAATTGTATTAATTGTAACAGTTTATAATACGTTTATTATATAATAATTATACTTTATATTATATATATAGTAATTGACATTTAGCTTCAATTTGAATTTTGAGCATTCGGCCGTTGGCCCCCCCCCCCCCCCAACCGATTTAATAAAGTTCCACCACTGCCACTGCCCCACCAACTTTTGTCAGATTTGAAGGTTTCCTGGTATTAATATGACAATTTTTCACCTCGATAATGGAAAACATCCGGCCAATATGGCAGTTTGCCCCACCAACTTTTTCTGGAAAGCTCCACCCATGGATGCTGACGTCGGGCCGACGTTGGCCCGATGTCGGGGTAACATCGGCTACACCTCGCCATATGCAGACATATCCGACGTCGGCCCGATGTCGGGGTAACATCGGCTACACCTCGCCATATGCAGACATATCCGACGTTGGCCCGATGTCGGGGTAACATCGGCTACACCTCGCCATATGCAGACATATCCGACGTTGGCCCGATGTCGGGGTAACATCGGCTACACCTCGCCATATGCAGACATATCCGACGTGTAGCCGACGTCGGCCCGACGTCGGCATGTTTACTGGGATATGGCTCCCTAAGTATGAAAGGTACGTGGATGATCTACAGAAAAAAACACACACAAAAAACGCGAGCTCAGTGCAGCAAGGGCTTCCATATTTCCGGTAGGTAATTTTTGTCAGTACATTTTCTTCTTTGGTTAAAAAGAAGGCGGAAGCTGGGAAACTAATGTAATAAAACCACAGGCTATTAATCTTAACAACTGTGAATCATCTAGTGGCTTCTCTTCTTTCAAATTAACGACGACACATTGCTCAACCAAGTCTTGTCACTGATCCTAAAGTACAGAGGAGCCAGCGGTGGATGAACCTCAGTTCATGGCAGCTTGAGGAAGCAGTCCGATGATGGGTGACGACAGAGGATGATTACTGGAACATCCGTGGGAAAATTGCTCAACTAGACTGTGTTACAGCGCTGAGTTCCCACTTCCCACGCTGATTTAGACTCCTGTTAAAGAGCATTGCTCACTAAAATCGCTGTTGCTACCATTAGTGACAAATCACGACCGTTCACACCCAATGATGAACTTTACGAGGTTGGGAGCAGATCAACATGCTCCACAAACCCTTTATGCAATGCAAAAGAGAGAGCGGGAAAGACAATTAAACGGGCATTCTGCACTGCACAGGACAGCACAGAGAAATGACAATCGTCATCAGTTACATGCATATACAGTCAGTGGCGTATTTAGAAATCAGCCAAGGGGGGGGGGGGGGGGGGGCACATGCTTTTGGAGCACAATTCATGTTTTGAGTCTTGTCTTACCAGGGGCGTCGCCACCGGGGGGGGGGGGGGAAGTTCGCTCGGAAAGTGATGCCAAAAAAATCACCAAATGCAGGGACCGGCACCACCACCGCCACCACACAAAATTTGGTTGGCACCGCACAAAGCCCGGCCAACATCTGGCGGCACCGCACCAGGCCTGGCAGCCTGCCCGCATATCTACTTTATTCTAGCCTTAAACTCTTAAAATAGAAATAGACAGAAAAGAAAAAGCATGCTTGATGGCATAGCACATGTCCAAATGAGAAGGTTATCTATGGATGATTTGTGGATTGCTAATGGATTGCTATAATTTAAAGTCCCATTGTAATATTCAAAGAGGTATAGGTAGACAATGCTTATTTTGTTCAAGAACCATATAGATAATACGTATAAAACCGCTTGAATTATCAGTTAAAAAAACTTTGTCCTGGTTATCTTGAAATTTACACACAAATGGAGTCCGTGCCGAATGGACACATCATATTCTGGAGTGTGACTTCGGCGCCAAGGGGGGGGGGGGGGCATGGCCCCCATGGCCCCCCTTAAATACGCCACTGTATACAGTAGGTATGTTCTAAATTAGCCTATATGGCAAAGGAAAGCGGAGTTATCGCTTGCAATTTGGGCAGACTCAGCGCCAGCATTCAAACGCATGTCTTCCTGGTGTCGTCCCAGGACTTTGGCCACTCGCACTGCATATGCACGGCCAAGCCGTCCTGGCAGTAGTAGAAATAACGGACGTTATTCGGGTCAGCGAATAGGCCGTTCGGCTGCGGGCAGACGAATTCAGGGCTCGGCGACGGAGACACAGAAGTGGTAGGATCCTCGGTAGTTGTAGGTGGCGCCTCGGTAGTTGCAGCTGGCGTAGTTGTAGGTGGCGCTGCTGAGGTAGACGTGGCCGGCTCCGGCGGGGTCGAGGAACGC
>JAXIVJ010014501.1:0-34209 GCA_036785665.1 Chirona hameri | reverse complement strand
CAATCATGCCAGGTAAAATGCCAGGCATGAACATCACTTGGCATTCAGTAGCCGTGTTCAAGAAAACATGTTTACGGTGTGTACAGTGTGTTTCACCCTAGTATTGCACAAAGTGCTCTCAAAGGTATAATGCATCTCCCGCATAAGCAAAAGTGAAATTATAAGGAAAGATCAAGGTCAAGGTCAGGTCACAAAAGGTCACTATTGGCAAGAGGTCTGCGAAAGCCATGCGACACATGTTTTATGGGTTATTTTACACGTATAACTATATAGTTGCAGCCATGTTCACAACCTGACCCCATAGTTATGGCTCTCAGGACAAGATCAGGTCACATAAGGTAAAAATGTGAAATTGATTAATATAATTAAAAATGGCATGTTTCTAGACCAGTTTGGTCTCAGAAATACAGCGGTGGCATTTATTTGTCTGTATCTGGTCAATCATAGACTGATACTGTGCAGGCGGTGTAACTATACTGTGCACTGTGCAGCTTGGTAGACGCTAAATCAGTCGTCAGTCAGCCGCCTCAGCCCACCACCGGGCGGAGCCGAGTCGCCACCACAGCCAACAGTCACCACCGGGCGGAGCCGAGTCACCACGGCAGCCAACAGTCACCACCGGGCGGAGCCGAGTCACCACCGCAGCCAACAGTCACCACCGGGCGGAGCCGAGTCACCACCGCAGCCAACAGTCACCACCGCGACCAACAGTCACCACCGCAGCCAACAGTCACCACCGGGCGGAGCCGAGTCACCACCGCAGCCAACAGTCACCACCGGGCGGAGCCGAGTCACCACCGCAGCCAACAGTCACCACCGAGCGAAGCCGAGTCACCACCGCAGCCAACAGTCACCACCGAGCGGAGCCGAGTCACCACCGCAGCCAACAGTCACCACCGAGCGGAGCTGAGTCACCACCGCAGCCAACAGTCACCACCGAGCGGAGCCGAGTCACCACCGCAGCCAACAGTCACCACCGGGCGGAGCCGAGTCACCACCGCAGCCAACAGTCACCACCGGGCGCAGTCGAGTCACCACCGCGACCAACAGTCACCACCGCAGCCAACAGTCACCACCGCGACCAACAGTCACCACCGCAGCCAACAGTCACCACCGAGCGGAGCCGAGTCACCACCGCAGCCAACAGTCACCACCGGGCGGAGCCGAGTCACCACCGCAGCCAACAGTCACCACCGAGCAGAGCCGAGTCACCACCGCAGCCAACAGTCACCACCGGGCGGAGCCGAGTCACCACCGCAGCCAACAGTCACCACCGAGCGGAGCCGAGTCACCACCGCAGCCAACCGTCACCGCCGAGCGGAGCCGAGTCACCACCGCAGCCAACAGTCACCACCGAGCGGAGCCGAGTCACCACCGCAGCCAACAGTCACTACCGAGCGGAGCCGAATCACCACCGCAGCCAACAGTCACCACCGAGCGGAGCCGAGTCACCACCGCAGCCAACAGTCACCACCGAGCGGAGCCGAGTCACCACCGCAGCCAACAGTCACCACCGAGCGGAGCCGAGTCACCACCGCAGCCAACAGTCACCACCGGGCGGAGCCGAGTCACCACCGCAGCCAACAGTCACCACCGAGCGGAGCCGAGTCACCACCGCAGCCAACCGTCACCGCCGAGCGGAGCCGAGTCACCACTGCAGCCAACAGTCACCACCGAGCGGAGCCGGGTCACCACCGCAGCCAACAGTCACCACCGAGCGGAGCCGAATCACCACCGCAGCCAACAGTCACCACCGAGCGGAGCCGAGTCACCACCGCAGCCAACAGTCACCACCGAGCGGAGCCGAGTCACCACCGCAGCCAACAGTCACCACCGATCGGAGCCGAGTCACCACCGCAGCCAACAGTCACCACCGGGCGGAGCCGAGTCACCACCGCAGCCAACAGTCACCACCGGGCGCAGCCGAGTCACCACCGCGACCAACAGTCACCACCGCAGCCAACAGTCACCACCGCGACCAACAGTCACCACCGCAGCCAACAGTCACCACCGAGCGGAGCCGAGTCACCACCGCAGCCAACAGTCACCACCGTGCGAAGCCGAGTCACCACCGCAGCCAACAGTCACCACCGAGCGGAGCCGAGTCACCACCGCAGCCAACAGTCACCACCGAGCGGAGCCGAGTCACCACCGCAGCCAACAGTCACCACCGAGCGGAGCCAAGTCACCACCGCAGCCAACAGTCACCACCGAGCGGAGCCGAGTCACCACCGCAGCCAACAGTCACCACCGGGCGGAGCCGAGTCACCACCGCAGCCAACAGTCACCACCGGGCGCAGTCGAGTCACCACCGCGACCAACAGTCACCACCGAGCGGAGCCGAGTCACCACCGCAGCCAACAGTCACCACCGGGCGGAGCCGAGTCACCACCGCAACCAACAGTCACCACCGAGCAGAGCCGAGTCACCACCGCAGCCAACAGTCACCACCGAGCGGAGCCGAGTCACCACCGCAGCCAACAGTCACCACCGGGCGGAGCCGAGTCACCACCGCAGCCAACAGTCACCACCGGGCGCAGCCGAGTCACCACCGCGACCAACAGTCACCACCGCGACCAACAGTTACCACCGAAGCCAACAGTCACCACCGAGCGGAGCCGAGTCACCACCGCAGCCAACAGTCACCACCGGGCGCAGCCGAGTCACCACCGCGACCAACAGTCACCACTCACCACCGCAGCCAACAGTCACCACCGAGCGGAGCCGAGTCACCACCGCAGCCAACAGTCACCACCGAGCGGAGCCGAGTCACCACCGCAGCCAACAGTCACCACCGGGCGCAGCCGAGTCACCACCGCGACCAACAGTCACCACTCACCACCGCAGCCAACAGTCACCACCGAGCGGAGCCGAGTCACCACCGCAGCCAACAGTCACCACCGAGCGGAGCCGAGTCACCACCGCAGCCAACAGTCACCACCGAGTGGAGCCGAGTCACCACCGCAGCCAACAGTCACCACCGAGCGGAGCCGAGTCACCACCGCAGCCAACAGTCACCACCGGGCGCAGCCGAGTCACCACCGCGACCAACAGTCACCACTCACCACCGCAGCCAACAGTCACCACCGGGCGGAGCCGAGTCACCACCGCAGCCAACAGTCACCACCGAGCGGAGCCGAGTCACCACCGCAGCTAACAGTCACCACCGAGCGGAGCCGAGTCACCACCGCAGCCAACAGTCACCACCGAGCGGAGCCGAGTCACCACCGCAGCCAACAGTCACCACTCACCACCGCGACCAACAGTCACCACCGAGCGGAGCCGAGTCACCACTGTAGCCAACAGTCACCACCGCAGCCAACAGTCACCACCGCAGCCAACAGTCACCACAGCAGCCAACAGTCACCACCGAGCGCAGCCGAGTCACCGCCGCGACCAACAGTCACCACCAAGCGCAGCCGAGTCACCACCGCGACCAACAGTCACTACCGCAGCCAACAGTCACCACCTCAGCCAACACTCACCTCCGCAGCCATCAGTCACCACCGCAGCCAACAGTCACCACCGAGCGGAGCTGAGTCACCACCGCGACCAACAGTCACCACCGCGACCAACAGTCACCACCGCGATCAACAGTCACCACCGCAGACAACAGTCACCACCGCAGCCATAACAGTTACCACCGCGACCAACAGTCACCACCGAGCGGAGCCAAGTCACCACCGCAGCCAACAGTCACCACCGCAGCCAACAGTCACCACTGCAGCCAACAGTCACCACCGCAGCCAACAGTCACCACCGCAGCCAACAGTCACCACCACAGCCAACAGTCACCACCGCAGCCAACAGTCACCACCACAGCCAACAGTCACCACCGCAGCCAACAGTCACCACCGCAGCCAACAGTCACCACCGCAGCCAACAGTCACCACCACAGCCAACAGTCACCACCGCAGCCAACAGTCACCACCGCAGCCAACAGTCACCACCGCAGCCATCAGTCACCACCGAGCGGAGCCGAGTCACCACCGCGACCAACAGTCACCACCGCGGCCAACAGTCACCACCGCAGACAACAGTCACCACCGAGCGGAGCCGAGTCACCACCACGACCAACAGTCACCACCGCGACCAACAGTCACCACCGCGATCAACAGTCACCACCGCAGCCAACAGTCACCACCGCAGCCAACAGTCACCACCGAGCGGAGCCGAGTCACCACCACGACCAACAGTCACCACAGCGACCAACAGTCACCACCGCGATCAACAGTCACCACCGCAGCCAACAGTCACCACCGCAGCCAACAGTCACCACCGCAGCCAACAGTCACCACCGCAGCCAACAGTCACCACCGCAGCCAACAGTCACCACTGCAGCCAACAGTCACCACCGCAGTCAACAGTCACCACCGTGCGGAGCCGAGTCACCACCGCGACCAACAGTCACTACCGCAGCCAACAGTCACAACCGCAGCCAACAGTCACAACCGCAGCCAACAGTCACCACTGCAGCCAACAGCCACCACCGCGACCAACAGTCACCACCGCGACCAACAGTCACCACCGCAGCAAACAGTCACCACCGCAGCCAACAGTCACCACCGCAGCCAACAGTCATCACCACAGCCAACAGTCACCACCGCAGCCAACAGTCACCACCGCAGCCAACAGTCACCACCGCGACCAACAGTCACCACCGCGACCAACAGTCACCACCGCAGCCAACAGTCACCACCACAGCCAACAGTCACCACCGCAGCCAACAGTCACCACTGCAGCCAACAGTCACCACCGCAGCCAACAGTCACCACCGCAGCCAACAGTCACCACCGCAGCCAACAGTCACCACTGCAGCCAGCAGTCACCACCACAGCCAACAGTCACCACCACAGCCAATAGTCACCACCGGCGTCAACAGTCACCACCGCAGCCAACAGTCACCACCGCAGCCAACAGTCACCACCAAAGCCAACAGTCACCACCGCAGCCAACAGTCACCACCGCAGCCGAGTCACCACCGCGACCAACAGTCACCACCACGACCAACAGTCACCACCGCGACCAACAGTCACCACTGCAGCCAACAGTCACCACCGAGCGGAGCCGTGTCACCACCGCGACCAACAGTCACCACCGAGCGTAGCCGAGTCACCACCGCGACCAACAGTCACCACCGCAGCCAAGTCACCACCGCGACCAACAGTCACCAGTGCAGCCGACAGTCACCATCGCAGCCAACAGTCACCACCGCCACCAACAGTCACCACTACAGCCATAACAGTCACCACCGCGACCAACTGTGTCACCACTGCAGCCAACAGTCACCACCACAAGCAACAGTCACCACCGCGGCCATAACAGTCACCACCGCGACCAACTGTCACCACCGCAGCCAACAGTGGCCACCGCAGCCAACAGTCACCACCGCAGCCATAACAATTACCACCGCGACCAACAGTTACCACCGCGACCAACAGTCACCATCGCAGCCAACAGTCACCATCGCAGCCAATCGTCGAAGCCAGCTCGTTCTGTTCGACAGCTTCATTTGGCGGTGGCTGGCCACGACCGGGAGGCGGTCGGTGCAGTACCGTGGCGTTAGGTAATTCATCACATCCGGACAGGTAATTTCAGGTGCCAGACATCGCCGACCCGGACCGAGGCTATTTCCATCGGCGACGGTGGCAGATCACAGTGCCGGGCAGAGCGGCAGATCACAGTGCCGGGCAGAGCGGCAGATCACTGTGCCGGGCAGAGCGGCGGCGGCAGATCACAGTGCCGGGCAGAGCGGCAGATCACAGTGCCGGGCAGAGCGGCAGATCACAGTGCCGGGCAGAGCGGCGGCGGCAGATCACAGTGCCGGTCAGAGCGGCAGATCACAGTGCTGGGTAGAGCGGCGGCGGCAGATCACAGTGCCGGGCAGAGCGGCAGATCACAGTGCCGGGCAGAGCGACGGCGGCAGATCACAGTGCCGGGCAGAGTGGCAGATCACAGTGCTGAGTAGAGCGGCAGATCACAGTGCCGGGCAGAGCGGCAGATCACAGTGCCGGACAGAGCGGCAGATCACAGTGCCGGGCAGAGCGGCAGATCACAGTGCCGGGCAAAGCGGCAGATCACAGTGCCGGGCAGAGCGACGGCGGCAGATCACAGTGCCGGGCAGAGTGGCAGATCACAGTGCTGGGTAGAGCGGCAGAACACAGTGCCGGGCAGAGCGGCAGATCACAGTGCCGGGCAGAGCGGCAGATCACAGTGCCAGGCAGAGCGGCAGATCACAGTGCCAGGCCGAGCGGCAGATCACAGTGCCGGGCAGAGCGACAGATCACAGTGCCGGGCAGAGCGGCAGATCACAGTGCCGGGCAGAGCGGCAGATCACAGTGCCGGGCAGAGCGACAGATCACAGTGCCGGGCAGAGCGGCAGATCACAGTGCCAGGCAGAGTGGCAGATCACAGTGCCAGGCAGAGCGGCAGATCACAGTGCCGCGCAGAGCGACAGATCACAGTGCCGCGCAGAGCGACAGATCACAGTGCCGGGCAGAGCGACAGATCACAGTGCCGGGCAGAGCGGCAGATCACAGTGCCGGGCAGAGCGGCAGATCACAGTGCCAGGCAGCAGAGCGACAGCGGCAGATCACAGTGCCGGGCAGAGCCGCGGCGGCAGATCACAGTGTCAGGCAGAGCGGCAGATCACAGTGCCGGGCAGAGCTTCAGATCACAGTCCAGGCAGAGCGGCAGATCACAGTGCCAGGCAGCAGAGCGACAGCGGCAGATCACAGTGCCGGGCAGAGCCGCGGCGGCAGATCACAGTGTCAGGCAGAGCGGCAGATCACAGTGCCAGGCAGAGCGGCAGATCACAGTGCCAGGCAGAGCGGCAGATCACAGTGCCAGGCAGAGCGGCAGATCACAGTGCCAGGCAGAGCGGCAGATCACAGTGCCGCGCAGAGCGACAGATCACAGTGCCGGGCAGAGCGACAGATCACAGTGCCGGGCAGAGCGGCAGATCACAGTGCCGGGCAGAGCGGCAGATCACAGTGTCAGGCAGAGCGGCAGATCACAGTGCCAGGCAGCAGAGCGACAGCGGCAGATCACAGTGCCGGGCAGAGCCGCGGCGGCAGATCACAGTGTCAGGCAGAGCGGCAGATCACAGTGCCGGGCAGAGCGGCAGATCACAGTGCCGGGCAGAGCGGCAGATCACAGTGCCGGGCAGAGCGGCAGATCACAGTGCCAGGCAGAGCGGCAGATCACAGTGCCGGGCAGAGCGGAAGATCACAGTGCCGGGTAGAGCGGCAGATCACAGTGCCGGGCAGAGCGGCAGATCACAGTGCCAGGTAGAGTGGCAGATCACAGTGCCGGGCAGAGCGACAGATCACAGTGCCGGGCAGAGCGGCAGATCACAGTGCCGGGCAGAGCGGCAGATCACAGTGCCAGGCAGAGCGGCAGATCACAGTGCCGGGCAGAGCGGCGACGGCAGATCACAGTGCCGGGCAGAGCGGCGGCGGCAGATCACAGTGCCAGGCAAAGCGGCGGCGGCAGATCACAGTGCCAGGCAGAGCGGCAGATCACAGCGCCGGGCAGAGCGGCGGCGGCAGATCACAGTGCCAGGCAGAGCCGCGGCGGGACGGGGCTCAGTCGAGAGGTAGAACTGAACCAGTTACCAACCACCCAGCTAGCCGGGCTCTGGTGCACATTGGACAGTTTCACCTGATTACCCACAGCCACAGGTAGTGCCGGGGTCGGGTGGCCAGGCATCTCTGGTTACCCACAGGACGACAGTCTGACGTCTAGTATTCTGATCTCTGGCCATGTCAGGGATGATAACAATGGGTCGTAGGCGTTTTGTAGGAGCGTCTGTTTTGTAAATCTAGTTCACTAAAGAATGTTTCCAGAGGGGCAGGATATGAGAGTTTGGTAGACAAGAGTTGACGATAAGCAGAATAATCATACTATACCGACAACATCAAAGCTGGCCTCGAGAGCACGAATGCAAATGGCTCCAATGCTACGGACTGATTCCGCATTCCAGACAGCGTTCGTCGCAGAAAATCTGCGCTAACCGGAGGCAGGGTGAAGACGCCGCCTTTTCTCTGGATAGCCAGGAGGAATCTCGCCGATCACTCTTCGGAGGTGGACCGCCAACTCGGCCAGCGATCGCTCTGTGGACCGCCAACTCGGCCAGCGATCGCTCTGTGGACCGTTACCTCGGCCAGCGTTCGCTCTGTGGACCGCCAACTCGGCCAGCGATCGCTCTGTGGACTGCCGCCTCGGCCAGCGATCGCTTTGTGGACCGCTACCTCGGCCAGCGTTCGCTCTGTGGACCGCCAACTCGGCCAGCGATCGCTCTGTGGACCGCCGCCTCGGCCAGCGATCGCTCTGTGGACCGCTACCTCGGCAGAGGCGCGACGACCGGCGTCACACAAACAAAAACAGCTGATTAAGGTCGTCAGCTGGCATCGTAGGCCAGTGTTTGCTGCTCGGAACTTTGTCAATGACAACGGCTCTCAGATACTGTTGCATGGTGTTTGGTCCGGATCACTGAATTCGCATGTCGATATTGGTCGCGACTCACAACAACAGTTGGCCTGAATGACAGAACATTCGGCGTATCTCCGCGATCCTGATGCAAATACTGAACGGAAAATAGCGCCTGTGCAGGCAGACAGAGCTGCCTCTGACTGCAGCCGCCACCGGGCCCTCCCCGTCCCGCCCCGCCCCGTCCCGCCCCGCCCCGCTCCGCCCCGCCCCGCCCCGCCCCGCCCCGCCCCGCCCCGCCCCGCCCCGCCCCGCCCCGCCCCGCCCCGCCCCACAGAGCGGGGAATTGGCCGCCGCCGGCTCTGCTGTATATTTGTGCCGCTGAGAGCGGTACGGCTCGGCGCCGCGGCAGCCGGCAGCCGGCCGGGACGCTCCGATGTGGTACGACTCATTGGGCCGCGGGGAGGAGGCAGTCGAGGACGGCGGGAGGGAGTGGAAGTTGAGGGGACAGGATCACGGTTGGCAGTGGCGCACGAGTCGCAGGGGATGGGGATCAGGATCACAGTTGGCGGCGGCGTACGGCCGTAAATTCGGCGGCCGCCGCCGGCCGGATCAGCGACGCCGCGAAATGCCGGAACAGCAGCCGGCAGCCGGCAGCCGGCAGCCGGAGAAGTCAGACCACCGCTGGCCGAGACTCACACACTTGGCGAAATACGTGGCGTTATTTTTGTATCTGCAGTCGTGGCAGCCGAAGTAGCGCTGTTGTGTTAGTCTGAACGGTGAACAGAGTCGCAGCTCCCGATGTGCTCATTATTCAGCCATAGGCGTATCCAGGATTTCGCCAAGGTAGTACCCGCGGCCAGTTGTATGGGCCCCCGGAGCGTCAGGGCCCCTTTCCAAGACTGGTCACGGTCAGCTGATCCGGCTGATCCCCTTTTACCACCACCCCAGCGAAAAAATGTTGTTGAGCTGGGGGTAGAGTACATAATGAAAATGCCTTGTTGAGCGCGGGCCGCGGGGGTAAATAATAAAAATGAAAAGTTCATCTCAGATCCAACATGTTTTTAAGTCGTGATTTGAAGGAAGGGAAAGACATCCTGAAACTTAAAGGGAATAGCTCACCTTTAACATGGGGTTTTGGACTGAGATAGCAGATTTGTAGAGCAGGTCTAAAAATGGGTTGTGGTGAAAGAATTACCTCCCCACGTTAAGTAATTTCGACACGGGACTAGTGGGTCCGGTTTCATGTCCGCTGTTCCGGGCCACGATCGGGACATGAACGCTCGCCGCCGGAGGCCGGTACACTCTCTGGCACGTAGTCTCTGATCACGACGCCTCGTTAAAGGGAATAAGTCACCTTGAAAGATGTCACGAAATTCAACCATACGGTGCATCTTGAGCTCAAAACTACGAATATGACTTTGGTTTGGACAACTGATGGATATGTGTGGAGAAAGAAGTAAGTTTCTCTTTGTATTTCACGAGAAATCGTACGATGACAGCTGGCGTTCTGGCTCAGCCCCGCTCCGCCTGACGCCAAGTACAGTCTCTGACAAGGGGCCGCCGCGCCGCCCGGGCATCTGAGCGGATATTAACGAGGCGTCGTGATCAGACTACATGCCAGAGAGTGTACCTGCCTCCGGCGGCGAGCGTTCATATCCCGATCGTGGCCCGGAACAGCGGACATGAAACCGGGCCCTCTAGTCATGTGTCGAAATTACTTAACGTAGGGAAATAAGTCTTTCACACAACCCATTTTTAGATCTGCTCTACAAATCTGCTATCTCAGTCCAAAACCCCATGTTAAAGGTGAACTATTCCCTTTAATATCCGCTCAGCCGCCCGGGCGGCGCGGCGGCCCCTTGTCAGAGACTGTACTCGGCGTCAGGCGGAGCCAGAACGCCAGCTGCTGTCGTACGATTTATCGTGAAATGCAAATATAAACTTACTTCTTTCTCCACATATATTCATCAGTTGTCCAAACGAAAGTCATATTCGTAGTTTTGAGCTCAAGATGGTTGAGTAGTAATGGTTGAATTTCAAATCAACTTTCAAGGTGACCTATTCCCTTTAAAAGAGACCTCTGTGGGTCTGTTGGGCCCACCGAGGCCTCGGAAGATCGGTCTTGAAGGGCCTATCAGGGATCCCCCCCCCCCCCCGCCCACATACCGGCCAAGGGCGATCTAAGGCCGACCAAGGACGCCACAGTTTGAAAGAGGTCTCACGCTGAACGAGCGTCCTTTCAGGCCAGTTCAGGGCCCCTTGGCCGACTGAGGGCCTTTCAGACCGACCGAGAGCACCTTCAGGCCGACTGAGGTCCACTCAGACCCACCAAAGGCTTCTTCAGGTCGATCGAAGGCCCCTAAGGGCGGCTGAGTCCACTTTGCCCGACGAAGGGCCCCTCGGACCGATCGAGGACTTTCTCAGATCCATCGAAGGCCCCTCAGGCCGACTGAGGGCCCCTCAAGCCGACCGAGGGCGATGACCATTTGGACTGTCCAAGGTTCATATCAGGCCAGCCAAGGTCCATCGCAGGCCGACTCGGCCCTGTGGGCAGACCGAGGGCACCCTCATGCCGACTGAGGGCCCTCTCAAGCCAGCCGAGGGCCATCTCAGGTCGACCAAGCGCCTCCTTAGGCCATCCGAAGACCATCCTAGGAATACCAATGTCCCCTAAGGCCGACTGAGGACTGACTCAGACCGACAGAAGGACACTCAGGGTCAGGCGTTCCGAGGGCAACTTCATGCAAACCAAGGGCACCCTCAAGCCGGCCGAGGGCCATCTCAGGCCGACCGAGGGCCCCTCAGGCAATCCGAGGGCTATCCTAGGACGACTAAGGACCCTCAGGCTGACTGGCCCCTCAGGCCGACTGAGGGCCCTAAGGCCGACTGAGGGTCCCCTCAAACTAACTCAGGCCAACTGAGGGCCCCTAAAGCCGACTGAGGGCTACCTCAGGCCGATTGAGGGCCCTTCAGGCCGACTGAGGGTCCCTCAGGCTGGCTGAGTGCCCTTAGGGCCGACAAGGCCCCCTCAGGCCGACTGAGGGCCCCTTCAGGGCGACTGAAGGCTCCCTCAGGCCAACTGGGGGCCCTCAGGCTGACTGAGGGCCTACTCAGGCCGACTGAGGGCCCCTCAGGCCGACCGAGGACCCCCATCAGGCCGACTGAGGGCACCTTCAGACCGACTGAAGCCCCCCCCCCCCCCCCCCACGGGCCGACCGATCGTTCCTCAGATCGACCGAGGGTACGTCTGGCCAGCCAAGGGCTCCTAAGACCGCTTAGGGCCCCTAGGACAAAAATAAAATGTCCCTCGGCTCAAGGGGGTAACCGCGGGTGTCTAGGGTACCCCCTTGTATACGCCCTTGTATTCAGCACCGGCGAGTCATGGCGATAACGGGACGATTTTCGCGGCCGCCTTGCCAGCAGGAGCGCTACCCAGCATACCCAGCATACTGGTTAGGTTAGACGAACTGTACCGGCCAGACACTGGCCAGACGAGCTGTGCTGGTCACTGTAGTCGCAGTAATCTAGTCAAGACTGTTACTGTTCAACTGCCAACTGTGATTCGTTTTGCTGTCGCACATGCGGCTGTTTCCTGTGTCGTTTATTGCCGGTGCCGAACACCCGTCCCGTGGCACGTCAAAACACGAGACGCAATCCGATTAGCCTAGCTCGGCCCGCGCCGAGGACTGAGGCCGTGCCGCCGGAGGTCACAGTCGGGGGCAAACGGAAATAACGCGCGGCGGTGGATAGCACACCACAGGCCTGAGTCTGTCCTCCTGGGAACACCACCATTCCAGCCACCAGGTAGATCAGTCGGCAGGCCGGCTAACACCACGTCACTAACGGATCAATTCAGGGAGGGATTCACACCACGTCACTAACGGATTAATTCAGTGAGGGATTCGCCCGGCCATAGTCAGCCCGCTATGGACCGACTCGTTGCCCGGTATAGTGTCGCTATGGACCGACTCGTTGCCCGGTATAGTGTCACTATGGACTGTCTCGTTGCCCGGTATAGTGTCGCTATGGACCGATTCGTTGCCCGGTATAGTGTCGCTATGGACCGACTCGTTGCCCGGTATAGTGTCGCTATGGACCGTCTCGTTGCCCGGTATAGTGTCGCTATGGACCGATGCGTTGCCCGGTATAGTGTCGCTATGGACCGACTCGTTGCCCGGTATAGTGTAGATTAGTACAGCACAAGGATCGCAGGAACGGTGAAGGCTACAGTGCGCTGATCTGACAAGGGGCAGCAGGACCGGCCACGTACTCTCGCAGTGTTACTGTGATATCGGACTGTGATACTGTGATGTTACTGTGATATCGGACTGTGATACTGTGATGTTACTGTGATATCGGACTGTGATACTGTGATGTTACTGTGATATCGGACTGTGATACTGTGATGTTACTGTGATATCGGACTGTGATACTGTGATGTTACTGTGATATCGGACTGTGATAATGTGATGTTACTGTGATATCGGAATGTGATACTGTGATGTTTCTGTGACATAGGACTGTGATAATGTGATGTTACTGTGATATCGGACTGTGCTACTGTGATGTTACTGTGATATCGGACTGTGATAATGTGATGTTACTGTGATATCGGACTGTGATACTGTGTTGTTACTGTGATATCGGACTGTGATACTGTGATGTTACTGTTATATCGGGCTGTGATACTGTGATGTTACTGTGATATCGGACTGTGATACTGTGATGTTAATATGATATCGGACTGTGATACTGTGATGTTACTGTGATATCGGACTGTGATACTGTGATGTTACTGTGATATTGGACTGTGATACTGTGATGTTACTGTGATATCGGACTGTGATACTGTGATGTTACTGTGATATCGGAATGTGATACTGTGATGATAATGTGATATCGGACTGTGATACTGTGAATTTACTGTGATATCGGACTGTGCTACTGTGATGTTACTGTGATATCGGAATGTGATAATGTGATGTTGCTGTGATATCGGACTGTGATAATGTGATGTTACTGTGATATCGGACTGTGATAATGTGATGTTACTGTGATATCGGACTGTGGTACTGTGATGTTACTGTGATATCGGACTGTGATACTTTGATGTTACTGTGGTATCGGACTGTGATACTGTGATGTTACTGTGATATCGGACTGTGAGACTGTGATGTTACTGTGATATCGGACAGTGATACTGTGATGTTACTGTGATATCGGACTGTGATACTGTGATGTTACTGTGATATCGGAATGTGATACTGTGATGTTACTGTGATGTCGGACAGTGATAATGTGATGTTACTGTGATATCGGACTGTGATGTTACTGTGATATCGGACTGTGATACTGTGATGTTACTGTGATATCGGAATGTGAGACTGTGATGTTACTGTGATATCGGACTGTGATACTGTGATGTTACTGTGATATCGGAATGTGATAATGTGATGTTACTGCGATATCGGACTGTGATACTGTTATTGTACTGTGATATCGGACTGTGATACTGTGAATTTACTGTGATATCGGACTGTGCTACTGTGATGTTACTGTGATATCGGACTGCGATGATGTGATGTTACTGTGGTATCGGACTCTGATACTGTGATGTTACTGTGATATCGGACTGTGATAATGTGATGTTACTGTGATATCGGACTGTGATACTGTGATGTTACTGTGATATCGGACTGTGATACTGTGTTGGTACTGTGATATCGGACTGTGATACTGTGATGTTACTGTGATATAGGACTGTGATACTGTGAATTTACTGTGATATCGGACTGTGATACTGTGATGTTACTGTGATATCGGACTGTGATAATGTGATGTTACTGTGATATCGGACTGTGATACTGTGATGTTACTGTGATATCGGACTGTGATACTGTGATGTTAATGTGATATCGGACTGTGATACTGCGATGTTACTGTGATAAATGACTGTGATACTGTGATGTTACTGTGATATCGGACTGTGATACTGCGATGTTACTGTGTTATCGGACTGTGATAATGTGATGATACTGTGATATCGGACTGTGATAATGTGATGTTACTGTGATATCGGACTGTGATAATGTGATGTTACTGTAATATCGGACTGTGATACTGTGATGTTACTGTGATATCGGACTGTGATACTGCGATGTTACTGTGATATCGGACTGTGATACTGTGATGTTCATGTGATATCGGACTGTGATACTGTGATGTTACTGTAATATCGAACTGTGATACTGTGATGTTACTGTGATATCGGACTGTGATACTGTGATGTTACTGTGATATCGGACTGTGATACTGCGATGTTACTGTGATATCGGACTGTGATAATGTGATGTTACTGTGATATCGGACTGTGATAATGTGATGTTACTGCGATATCGGACTGTGATACTGTGATGTTACTGTAATATCGAACTGTGATAATGTAATATTACTGTGATATTGGACTGTGCTACTGTGATGTTACTGTGATATCGGACTGTGATACTGTGATGTTACTGTGATATCGGACTGTGATACTGTGATGTTACTGTGATATCGGACTGTGATACTGTGATGTTACTGTGATATCGGACTGTGATGCTGTGATGTTACTGTGATATCGGAATGTGATAATGTGATGTTACTGTGATATCGGACTGTGATAATGTGATGTTACTGTGATAAAGGACTGTGATACTGTTATTTTACTGTGATAAATGAATGTGATACTGTGATGTTACTGTGATATCGGACTGTGATAATGTGATGTTACTGTGATATCGGACTGTGATAATGTGATGCTACTGTGATATCGGACTGTGATAATGTGATGTTACTGTGATATCGGACTGTGATATTGTGATGTTACTGTGATATCGGACTGTGATACTGTGATGTTACTGTGATATCGGACTGTGCTACTGTGAATTTGATGTGATATCGGACTGTGATACTGTGATGTTACTGTAATATCGAACTGTGATACTGTGATGTTACTGTGATATCGGAATGTAATAATGTGATGTTACTGTGATATCGGACTGTGACACTGTGATGTTACTGTGACATCGGACTGTGATACTGTGATGTTACTGTGATATCGGACTGTGATACTGTGATGTTACTGTGATATCGGACTGTGATACTGTGAATTTGCTGTGATATCGGACTGTGATACTATGATGTTACTGTAATTTCGAACTATGATAATGTGATGTTACTATGATATTGGAATGTAATAATGTGATGTTACTGTGATATCGGACTGTGCTACTGTGATGTTACTGTGATATCGGACTGTGATACTGTGATGTTACTGTGATATCGGACAGCGGACAGCATGTCGGCTGACGTGGTGCAGTGGGCGGCGGCCTCGCAATGCGGGCAGCAGCTCTCAGACACACACTGTGGTGGGCGTCATCCTCTCCGCTGCGCTCCACTCCGCCGGTCAGTATTTCAAACCGAGCAGGCAGTCAGTCAGTTTGTGAGGGCATATAAGGAAGCTGCCAGTGCCACCAGGATGCAATGGATTGCGATAGCACCCATCTCCGAAAACATCTCCACTGCTCTGACGTCTGGCCGCGGCCGGCAGCGCCATAGATGTCTTCAGCCGAACAGCTGCTCTGCTGTATAGTTCACTTTCGCTAATACCCAGCTCGGTATATGCTACAGTTGGGCTAATACTCAGCTCGCTATGTGTTAGATGTTACCAGGGGTGTCGCTCCCCAGGATCGCTTCGGCCGGAGTCCGGCCCCAGATTCGCAGGATTTTAGCATTAGCCCTACAGAGATGCCCCCCCCCCCCAACCCCTGGCTGGCCCCCACTCAAAATTTTGTGGCGACGCCACTGTATGTTACTGCCTGGCTCTTTAAGCAGCCACCAAGTCTCACCAATATGGTCGGTGTTTTTGCAGAACAGTCAGGGGCGGCGCCACTGGGGGAGGGGGGGGGGGGGGGGCGCGGGGGACGCGTCCCCCGATCTTCAGATAGCGGGGTACAGTACCCCCTATCACAGCAACCTTTCGCTGGAAAACACGTACTCACTCAACTCAGTGTATATAATTTCCTTCATGTGTCGCCAATGTTTTCCATGTTGAAGCTCAATAAAATTTGGTGACATTGCATACCTACAAATATGATGATCCTGAGACCATGGACTACTCTGTCATGCTGAAAAGTAAGCGTTTTCAATCTAACATGTGGATGGTGTGTACAGTGTGTTTGACCGATAATAGTCGCAACTAAGGCTCTGGATGGAAAGTATGGCCCAAAAACTCAAATACCTTAATTTTGACCTTCGACCTGACTGTGCCCTGACATGTGACCTTATTTTAACAATTTCGCGTATGCTTTAGTTGCATTGTTGCATTGCGAGCTTTCGATTGCCTCTTTGCGCGTCTCGCTGCGGTTATTGGTTCGGAAGATAACGAGGGGGCAGAATCTGCCCCCCCCCCCCCCCCCCAGTGTTCAGCTGAATACCCCAGCGGGACATGGGTTAATGAAGCACAAATACTGAATGTTTCGAAGCCCTAAAACATTAATCTTCAATCATGCCAGGTAAAATCCCAGGCATCAACATCACTTGGCTTTCAGTAGCCATGTTCAAGAAAACATGTGTACGGTGTGTACGGTGTTTTTCACCCTATTATTGCACAAAGTGCTTGCTCTCAAAGGTATAATGTATCTCCCACATAAGCAAAAGTGAAATTGTAAGCAAAGATCAAGGTCAATGTCAGGTCACAAAAGGTCACTATTGGCAAGAGGACTACGAAAGCCATGCGACCATTTTGTATGGTTCATTCTACAAGTATAATTATACAGTTGCAGCCGTTTTCACAACCTGACCCCATATAATGGCCCTCAGGTCAAGATCAGGTCACAAAAGGTCAAAATTTGAAATTGATTAATATGAATAAAAAGGCATGTTTCTAGACCAGTTTGGTCTCAGAAGAAATACAGCGGTGGCATTTATTTGTCTGTATCTGGTCAATAAAAGAAGAAGAAAAACATAACTTAAAAAATGACGTCATGAGTTACTTATACTTAGGAAGCTATATGCCAGTCAAAAATAAAGATATTGATTAAAAATTTGTTTGGGTATTGTCCATACTTAATTCTCCCATATATATTCCATTTTTGTTGAATATCTTCAAATGTTTTGATTTTGAGGAAATTTTCCCGAAAAAGTCAGTTTGTTTATTTTTTTAGGTCAAAAAGCCAAAATGTTGCAAATCCGAGATATCCATTGTTAAAGGGAATGTTTCAACTTTCTGAAAGTTGTCAAATATACGCTGGTTGTAGTAGAAAATATGAAGTGAGTGCTGCTGAAAACGATGGTGGTATTTGTCACTCGAAAAGTCACTTAACCCTCGCCAGTGCAGGGAGGTGGATGCCCCCTCGGTTTTTTCGGGAATAACTCGCGTAGATATCAACCGATTGTGATGAAACTTTCATTACCCTTCTTGTGAACAATTTTACACATATTCTGAAGAAAAAAAAATTAAGTTGTAGGTCACATGACCCCTGACCTTTTACCTGTTTCTCAAGGTCATGTCAGGCGCAACTGGCGTCCGTAATATTGATCTTTGTAACTTGTGCAGTTTCATAGTGTTTGTTGTTCAGGAGCATATGAACAGGTGTTTCCAGGTGACAGTTGTGGTTTCCCTTGAGATTGTGACCTCGATTGACCTTTGCAGAGGTCAACCGAGGTCACTGACCTCCGATGACCTGATATTACTTTTTTGGCTTCTGGCAGTTTCTAGGACATTTTGTGACGCTGATTTCAAATATGGGATCCATTTTACATAATTGTATGGTCCACTGGGGTCATGCACCTCCACAGGTCAACCGAGGTCACTGACCTCAAATGACCTGACATGACCTGACATGACCTTTTTGGAATTTGGCAGTTTCTAGAACATTTTGTGACACTGATTTCAAATTTGGCACCGATTTAGCATAATGATATGCTCATCCGCGATTCTAGCTCGATTAAATTCAATTTATACGCATTTGCAATTTGGTTGAATTTTGGGTCATTGACATGCTCTCAGAGGTCACCTAATGACCTGGGACATTAAAATCGGGTACCAATGGTTTTCTCTCGTGACAAGCAACACGCTCGTTTTTTAATCGAAGCTCTAGCCCAATTATGGGCGAAACGCTAGGGGGGGTTGTACCCCCCCCCCCCCCCCCCCGCACGGTCACACACTGATCGGACGCTGCACGGGCGAGGGTTTATACAAATTAAGTTTTTAGATTTGGGCGAATGACGTCTTCTTGAGCTATAGACAGCCGCTGATTGGCTGACAACGTTGGATTGCCTGTAAAGGTAGCTGTCAGCCAGTCAGCGTCTGCACCAGCCTGGAGTCATTTTGCAAATGGTAAATTAAATTGCTTAAAAACGGGTAAGTTTGGGGAAAAATTACCTTAGTAATTTAGACATTTCAATAATGGCTATCTCAGTTTAAAACTAATACAAAGTTGAACATTCCCTTTAAAGGGAATAGTTAACATTTAGCATGGGGTTTTGAACTGAGATAGCAGATTTGTAGAGCAGATTGAAAAATGGGTTGTGTGAGAAAAAAAAAATTACCTCCCTACGTTAAGTAATTTCGACACAGGACTTGTGGGCCACTTTTCGAAGCATATATACATCGGACAACTGATTTACGCCGTAGGTTATTTAGTGGGATATGTAGCCCTGCAAAATACCCCATGGCCGTGGTGGAAACGGCCATATCTCAACCAAACATTGCTACTATCGCTGCAAACTTTACGCCTACGATCCTCCGTTCCGGAGATCTTCAAATCGGCTGGCGCGTAGACCAGAACTGTTGAACGTCCGTGAAGTTAGCGACTTATTCAGCGACTTATTCAGCGACGGATTCAGATTTGGCCCAACCTCGGCCCAAGGTCAATTCTGGCATGCTGATCACGAAAATTACCTTTATTTTGCTGTTCAATGTCATATTCAAGGTCAAATGCAAGGTCAAAAGACTGGGTACCCAATATCGTCCCGAATTTATTGCCGGATCCTTCCAAAAGCGGTCCCCGATGATAGACAGGGTCCACATATAACGTCCGTTACCGTGACCTGACCCCGTCCTTTCACCTCGAATTTGACCTCCAATTGGAGGATTTATTCGAATTATAAGTCAAATTATAGGTGAAAGGGCGGGGTACAGGTCACAGGGACGGACGTTAGATGTGGACCGGAGACCCTGCCTATCATCTGGTACCACTTTGGAAAGGATCCCGCCATAAATTCGGGACGTTATGCGGTACCCCGTCCTTTGACCTCGAATTTAACCTCCAAGGTCCTTTGGTCACGGGTCAGGTCACGGGGACGGCGGACGTTATATATGGACCCTGTCTATCAGCTGGGACCACTTTAAAAAACGTTCCGGCAATAAGCTCGGAACGTTATGCGGTACCCCGTCCTTTGACCTCAAATTTGACCTCCAAGGTCAAAGGTCACGGATAATGTCACGGTGACGGATGTTAGATATGGACCCTGTCTATCATCAGGATCCCACCATAAATTCGGGACCGGCAATAAGCTCGGAACGTTATGCGGTACCCCGTCCTTTGACCTCAAATTTGACCTCCAAGGTCAAAGGTCACGGATAATGTCACGGTGACGGATGTTAGATATGGACCCTGTCTATCATCAGGATCCCACCATAAATTCGGGACGTTATGTGGTACACCGTCCTTTGACCTCGAATTTGACCTCCAAGGTCAAGGGTTACGGGTCATGCCACGGAGACGAACGTTAGATATGGGCCCTGTCTATCATCTGAGACCACTTTTGGAAGGATCCGGCAATAAATTCGGGACGTTATGCGGTACCCCGTCCTTTGACATTGAATTTGACCTTGAAGATGACTTGAACAGCAAAATGAAGGTCATATTCGTGATCAGCGTGCCAGAATTGATATTGGGCCGAGGTTTCGTCCAAATCTCAATCCGTCGCTGAATAAGTCGTTGAATAAGTCGCTAACTTCGCGGACGTTCAACGGTTCTGGTTTACGCGTCAGCCGATTTCAAGATCTCCGGAACGGAGGATCGTAGGCGTAAAGTTCGCAGTGGTAGTAGCAATGCTTGGTTGAAATATGGCCATTTCCACCACGGCGATGGGGTATTTTGCAGGGCTAAATATCCCACGAAATACCCTACGGCGTAAATCAGTTGTCCGATGTATATACGCATTATAGAAGTTTCATTTCCCCGAAACTTGTTTCGGGTCCTCACAACGGTTGTTTACGTTACAAGCAGCCTGCGTGTATATGCCTAAAGTCAGTCGTTATTGTGAGCAATAGTTTCCATACCCAAGCTACCATATGCATGACGTCATAGTTGTCATGAAGTTTTTATGGCCATGAAGGAGAAAAGAGAAACATGCCCATTTTTCGACAGATATCCATCTATCGTCCAAACAAATGCCATATTCGTTTTTTCAGCTCGAAATACCCCGTATAGCCAAATTTCCAAACAACTTTCAAGGTGACCTATTCCCTTTACGAGACTATCATTTTCGTTCTTTTGACGTTTTTTTAATTTTATATTTGCATCAAAACTTGATTTTCTACGATTCAAAAAAGCATTGGACCCATCCCCCCTTTCAAAAAATTGTGGCGCCGCTCCTGAGAACAGTCATGGAAAATGCATACCTATGTCATGTAACGTCTGTCAGCCGCACAGTTCGAACCAGTCGTAGGTACGTTGATTACTTATATAGCATAGAACAGCTCAGGTTTGTTTCACAAGGAAACACAATTCTAAAGAATAGTGTTATCCATGTGAAACCAACCTTCGGTTACACGACACTGCATCACCGTCTGGGATGGCTACCGGGTCTGCTGAATCGCACCACTTCTTGCCAACTATTCTTGTGTGAGTTGTCCGTGATTCGGGGCAATTTTAGGCTTGAACTGGTGGGAAAGGAATAAAGCTCATTACTCTGTAGTGCATACAGTACGAAACTATTGATTAATAATGTACAAATATAAACGTAGTGGTGTCAGTGTTTAGTTTATTGCGCCACCCATCGCCACCAATTGGACGAAAGCCTTAATCAGTCCGAAACTGAAGGACTCGTTAAAGCATTGCTCTCCGACTGAACTCAAACTGCAGAGTCTGATGGTCCAACACAAGTGATGTGTTTTCTCACTCCAAGGTTATGCTATAGTGGCCTGTGTGATGCTAGTGGTTATGCTGCATTTTGTGCCGCCACTGACAAAACGCTCCTCAGATTCCGCCAGTCGCTTTGTTCCTGTAATTGCTCACACAGTCATCCAATTAATATCAAATGTCTTTCCAATGAGACAGAGATCTCGGGATAGGCCGGCCTGTGTCTCCCGCCACGTCAGTCAAATAAACACTGGTATTCAATCCGCAGTCCGAGGGCAGCTCTGTCGCATCAGCCACATTTATGCCAGCTTTAAACCGACGCACTGCTCTATGCAGATTAGCTATTATTTGGCTAATGATTATTTCAGTGGCCCGAGTGGCTCTTAGAGGGAATTTAAATGGAAATTCAGGGAAAGAGGCCATGCAAGTGATCACCGCAAATGAATGAATTTTAATTAACCAAATGATTCTTCGTCCGCCTTAGCAACACATTTGGAATGGCCAAAGTAGCTGAAGAATAACCTCAGTTGGAAACTTGGGTGTTAAAGACGGTTTCTAAGGATGCCTTCTTTCACAGGATGTTCGATGGCTTATTTTTCAGAACAAGGTCATTGCGTGCATAGTTAATCAAACCAATATAGCCGATCGAGCCTACCGACTGACCGACCAGGTTTCTGAAGTCAAAAGTTGAGATCCGGCCAAGATTTGATGTTACATATCACACCGCAGGTTTATTTTGGTGCACTTAATAATGCACGCTATAGTGTGCATTATTAAGAAAATTAATAAAAAGTTTGAACCTGATGCTCGAAATAGAGCGAAAATAATATACAAGGTTTATAATATATTTTCCGCAATGGACTTTCAGCGGCAATCAATCACTGTTTAAGAGAATGGATGTCAGCTGACGAAAGCCCGCGGCCGAAAATATACTTCAGGTCTTCTGTATCATTTTCACTCTGTTATGAGAATCAGCTTAAAACTTGCTAATAATTTGCACTGTGGAGACAAATGTCATGGTGACGCGTTACAGTGTCATTGTTAAATACCCAAAGCACAACGAACACATATTTGAAAGATGGAACCGCACCCTAGAAAATTTTTCTGTCGTCGAACATTTGTATGGCCTTTCACATCACAATTGGAAATTGGGTGATTCGGATTTCCGATGTTTCCTCAGTAGTTGAAAAGCAATGTCTTTGCACCACTGGCACATGTCTCTGCCGGCCGATCTTCCTCGCCCCGTGTGTTAGGTATGATAAACAGTAGCCGTCAGCCAGTTACAACCTCCGGCGTTCGTTAGTTGTCAGCTGGTGAGCTGAGAGGGGCCGGTAGGAGAGGGGCCTCCGGCTATGTATACATGCATGGACCTTGTCACTTTGAGGCTGCAGTATTATCATCTCACTCACTCATTATCACTCACCGCAGCTGCAGACCGAGTGAACGATCCGACCAAAATGCTGTCCCGTCCGGGTCACCATTTGTGAACAGGATCCATGATTACATTGGACCCGAGATCCAGATCCTAGGACTTGGAAAACGGATCTTGGAATCCGTTTTTATCCACGTACACGTCCGGCTTTACCCCAACGGACGAATATCAATACTATGTGACATCTGGCGAAGGCGCTGTCAGCAACGGAACAAAACGGTTATGTACCAACACAAAAGAGGACAATAGGTTTCCGATCAATTTAACACTCCCATTTTCTCGATTGTTACGAGAATATCTTCCAGCATTGCACTGACTGATTTACACCGGTAAACTGAATCTACGATGAGCTATAAAAGGTGTTCCGCGAACAGGGTCATGTTAGGCTAATAAAGCTTGGCTGGGGACGTGTTCAGGCGAGGCGGAGGTGGTCGCGGCTTCTGGAATGCGCTGCAGCGCAGTGGGCTGGCTGCCGGAACTGCCGGAGCTGCCGGAGCTGTCGGGAGCTCGGCGGCCGGCGCGCGCTCACTCGGCCCGACTCGTGAGTTGAATCGGCAGTGAGCCGGTCCAGTGGCCACGGCCCAGTTTGTCACTCCCATTCCCTTGCCGTTATAACGGAAACCAGAAACACTCTGCTTGGTATTTCAGTGACGTGCAGAGTTCCCAGCCTGCTGAGATATGCTGCTGAGATATATGATTCCATCGGAATTCACGAGAGGCACGAGAGGCAGAGGCGGCGCCAGGGGTCAAACGTAGGTAAGGCAGTCAGAGGGGGGGGGGGGCGGAGAAGGGCGCTGTTTCGTGATTTTGTTTAGTAGGTTGGCAAATATATGCAGATCACCACGGTTAATACTTCACCGCTACACACGGACGTATCACGTAAGGCACGCGGCACGTAAGGCTTTCGATTTGACTCTTCATTCTGCCGGTTCATAAGAATTGAGCAACTGCATGTTAAGAATAGGACTCAGAGTCTACACAAAAATCATTAGGTAGGTATATGCGAAGAACACGGCTAAGAAAAATGCAGCGAAATACAATGCCTTATTTGTAATCCAAGCCTGGACGGCCCCGGGTACACTCTGGCAGCGCATTGAGCTTTTTGCTTTTTAGTCACAAGCGAATCTTAGGCCGACTCGATCGGACTTAAAGTGACTGTCCCACCTTAGCATTATATTTGAGTTGAGATAGCCATGTTTGTTGGATTTGCATTGCAATATAGTAGGGTAGCAGTTAAAACAAACACATAGGTCTAATCGAAAAGAAATTCGAGCTTGGTCTTGACAATTGTAACGAATAAACCCTACGTGTATTTGAATACGGGTCTAAAGCCGATGACGTCGTCTCTCTTTACCAAATGGTGATGGTAGTCGACTTGTTTTAAGGTGAACCTTGGAGATATTTGTTACGTTTCAATGGTTTGGTAATTGGTTTGTTTTGTATTCAAAGCGCCAGAATTGTCTCGAAATAATTGTGCCATAATTTGGCAGCGTAAAGTATTTATGTGTAGCTCTCCAGAGCTCAATATGAAGTCATCAACCCAAATATTAAAACTGAACTTTTTATGAAATTGAGCACTGTTTGCCAGAAACAAATGTCATAATCGTGTTCGGCAGCAATTACTTCATATTTTGCACCACAAGCGGCGTACATTTGACAACTTTTGGGAAGGTGGGACAGTCCCTTTAATGGCGTAGGCCTGTTTATTACTCGATCGGACTTAATGGCGGGGTTAGGTTAGGTTAGGTTAGGTTAGTTGTTTCCTGGCACACTGGCCCATGGGATCGTCAAATCGCTGTTTTTGGTAATCACTGGTTAAAAATAGCGCACTGCAATATCGCACTTACTAAAAAAAAATACGCGCCAGGGAGGAGAGCACGCGAAGAATGCCAAGATATTGTATCAAGGGCTAAGTGCGCTGCCAGAGAGTGTACCCGAACGACGCTTGGGATAGGCTCCGCCTCCTGCTGTCTAGCAGACGATCCTATTGGTCATGCTGACGTTCATCCTGCCTCCTCATTAACCAATCACGTTTGGGCCATTATGAACCCTAGGCACTTTTGAATTCATGGCACTTATGAACTCTGGGCACTTATGAATCCTTGGGCACTTGTGAATCCTGGGCACTTGTGGATCCTGGGTATTTATGAATTGTGGCACCTATACGCTCTGGCACTTATGAATCCGTGGCCCTTATGATACGGACCCCATATTACCACTGCTGACCGGTCGGCACCGAGCCAGTCCAGTTCACTGACGCGGCTCAGCTGGTGCAGAGGTCGCGAGGTCGCCGGCCGTTGTCAGGTCAGCTGCGGTCGGGGGGGTGTCTGAACTGAACTGCGGGACGTGCCTCCTGCTCCATAAACTCAGTCCCAACCCTGTGCTATGGAGGGAGGGCGGGTCTCTGGAATCAGACACCTTCGCTGAGCAGAGCCTGTTGCGCTGGCCTTGACCCCTACCAGGCACGTAGCCAAGGGGAGGGAGGGGGCGAGACCGCGCGAAGCGCGGTATCATAGGCTCTTAACCACGCGAAGCGTGGTCTTTAGAGAGTGTAGAGCACTTTGGGGCCATCAGGGCCCTCTCTGAAAGACCAAAGGGCCCTTTGGACGTTCAAAAGAGCCCTGTGCATGTCAGAGGGGCCTCTGGCCAGACCGAAAGGGCCCCTGGGTGGGTCAAAAGGGCCCCTTAACATGCTGCATGTGCCCCTAGCCAGCACAGAGGGGCCCCTGAGCAGGTTGAGAGGCTCCTGAGCATGTCGGCAGGGCGACAAAGCGGCCAGCGCAGTCCATTGTCAGGTCATAAGGGCCCCTGAGCAGGTTGGATGGCCCCTGGACAGACCAGAGGGCCCCTGGAAAGTTAAAAAGGCCTCTGTGCAGGTCAGAGGGACCCCTGACCAGACCGAAAGGGCCCCTAGGTCGGTCAGAAGGGCCCCTGAACATGCCGTATGGCCCCTAGTCAGCACGGAGGGGCCCCAGGGCAGGTCGGAGGGCCCTCAGAGCATGTCGCAAGGCGACAAAGCAGCCAGCGCAGTCCCTTGCCAGGTTGGAAGGGCCCCTTAGAAGGCTAGAGGGCCTCTGGGGAGACCAGAGGGCTCCTGGAAAGTTCAAAGGGCCCCTGTGCAGATCGGAGGGGCCCATGACCAGACCGAAAGGACCCCTGGGCGGGTAAGAAAGGCCTCTGAACATGCCGAATTGACCCCTAGCCAGACTGGAGGGGCCCCTGGGCAGGTCGGAGGGGCCCCTGAGCATGTCGGCAGGCCGACAAAGCAGCCAGTGCAGTCCCTGGCCAGGTCGGAAGGACCTCTGAACAGGCCGAATGGGCCTCTTGACACACAAGAGGGGCTATTTGGAAGGTCAGAGGAGTCCCTGATCAGACCGGAAGGGCCAAAAGCACGTAAAGATCCCAGATGAAGATTAAATACAAAGAAGACTTACTCCACAATACAAATTTTAAAAGCGGAGCTTTCGGGTATATTGTAACACCCTTCGTCAGGGTGTTACAATATACCCGAAAGCTCCGATTTTAATTTGTCTTCTAGAGTAAGCCCTCTTTGTATTTAATATATATCACACACTGCACATCATGTCTTTTCGCGGATCCCAGATGAGTCCCTGAACAGGTAGGAAGGGCGTTGAAAAGGTCGGAGGGGCCCCTAGACGATCTGAAGGGACCCTGGGCCTTTCAACAGTAAGAATTCAGTTGTCCAGGGAATAAAACTCAAAATTTTCGCGCCGCTTCGCTGCGCAATGTAACTAAAACTTCAATTATATGCGGGTTAGAAAAAAATCGCCCCGTTTCTTGGCGCATTTATGTGTTATGTTGCTACTTTCCTATATAATTGGCCAAAATAGTTAATTTAAACACATTTTTACCGCACTTCTAAACGTACAATATAACATTTTTAGAGGTCCACACCATACACAATACGACGCATTGATGAGAAAGCATATCCAGGGCATAAGACTAAACAAATTCGCGCCGGTCCGCGGCGCAATTTGTTTAAGAGTTTCAGGTCTTGAGCTTTAAAAATATTCCAAGTTGGTATAGCTAATTCCAAATTGGTGTCGCTGGTTCCAAAGTTAATATGGCAATTTGCTAACCCCAGCTCCTATAAAAGTTGGTATGGCCCATGCCATACCTGTCATACTGGATTTCCATCCTTGTAGCGCGCCTTTTCATCCGTTTTGTTTGGCCCTTTCAACGCTTGTGAAGGGGGCCCTTTCAACGCTCGGAAAGGGGCCCTTTCAACGCTCGGAAAGGGGCCCTTTCGAGGCGCCGCCCCCCCCCCCCCCCCCCCCTGGACGAAATCCTGGCTACGTGCCTGGCCCCTAACTACACGGTACGACCGCGGGGCAGTTCCTGTTCTCAGTCAGAGAGCTTTCAGTTCAGTCAGAGAGTTATACGTTCCGCAAAGCCTCGGAACGCTCCTCCCCGAGCACTGACCTTATCCATCAGCGGCAGCTGCCACCGACCACAGCGACTCGCAGGCCAGGGCGAATAGTCAGCACGAGTCAGGCCGTCACACATTGGCGATGTAAAAAATGGTTCAGCCAATCAGATTCGAAAGTAGTCGCGTAAGGATAGACTCGCATTGGAGATGTGCCAACCGGCGGCCGGCGGTTCGCTTGCTAGCACTAGCTGCAAGCTGATTGGCTGATGGTATAGCCTCTGCCCGGGCTAGAACCAGTACAACATTCTTTCACCAGCATCGCATTCCTTCGCCAAAAAAAAAATCGGCTGGAGAGTCTTTTCAGTCAAGACAACTTGCAGATAGGGGTTTCCCAACACGGGCTACAAAACTGCATCTCAGTTTAAAACTAATGTTGAGGGTGAACTATTTCCTTTAACTTACCTTACCTTGAACCCTGAGCAAGGAGGTGCTTCACAGAATTGCAAAAAAAAATAACATGCATCACTTCCGAAAGCGACGATCGCTCCAAATCGAGGTTTTAAAATGCTGCCATCATGCATCCAGTCATTGATCAGTAATCTAAAATATACTCTGGGTTTCTAAATTTGTTCCAAAATGTATACCATTTCTACTATGCAGCGAAGTTGACTGATAAGACCAGCGGATCCGCGGGTTGGACGGCGGAGAGTCTCCCGTTCAAAGTCAAGAGTGGTCTTCCGCGGTTCTCCCAAACCGCTGTCGACTGAAATAGCAGTTTGCAGACAACTTGGTAGTTTTGTATGGTCTATAAAAACAACTATATTTGTGGTATAATATGCTGCCAAACTGATATCACTGTTGCTATGTGGGACGCGTTTTTTTTTGGTAGACTGGGTCGCGTATTTTTTTTGGTAGACTGTGCATTTTCATGTGTGAACCAATTCAGTAGAAATTGCCCTCGAATATCCCACGATTTGATGTAAAAAGCACACGCATGCAAAAATGCAGCATGTGGCTCCTCTGATGGATCATTTGTGATGAAAAGAAAATAGCCAACCTGGCAAGAAAAAGACAAATTTTGTTCTCCGACGTCGTCCAGCATGACGAGGCATTTTACCACCCCTGCAAAAGCTGAATATTTCCCTTTAAAGGGAAAAATGACCTTTTGATTTTGTTAGCAACAATTGATTTGGCTACCATTATGGTATTAAAATGATGTGATCTAAATTTAAAAATTGAATAAAATTATTCCCTAATTCAAAGTTGGAAGTTTGCGAAAATTAATGATCGGTATTTCCCTCCACTATTGGAAAGCGACACATCTGGCGCTTTTGTATCAATGTGTTCAACGTTGTTGAAGGGGCACTTCGAAACAAATAGCCGACACTGAATAGGTCGCCGTCGTCGTGCATCGATGAGCTTCCGATTGAATTGCAAGTTTTTGTATTGTTTGTTAATTGTAAAGGATGGGTGGGCATACAATCACAACAAGCAGATCGCAAAATATATTTTCCACGCCATTGCGTAAAAAGGCAATACGGGAAAAGCCCGGAGTTTGATGGAAACCGAAAAGTAACTTGCAAGTACCGGTCGTTAAAAGTGTGGAACGCATATCGGTAGGGAACTGTCAATATCTTTCGGAAGGAATTTGTATATGCAAAATGCGATGATTTTACATCATATTTTGGCCTCCTCTGTCGATTTCAAGTGCTAACTCTATTTTTGTGGGAAAATGTCATTATTTCCCTTTAAGGGAAATATTGACCTTTTGATTTTAGTGGAAAAGGTGGTTAGTTGTATTGATAAGCAAAAGCTTTGTATTATATACAGCCAGAGACAAAACTATGCAAAACTTCTAATGTTGAAAACAAATGAACCATTATAACAATTGTTTTAAAAAAAATTGAGGGTCGCAACCACTAACTAGGCCGTCGTTGGGTGCATAAGTTTACTGCTAATTTGGATACCTTGGTATTCAATGTTTGTTGATGATTAAGGACGGTAGTGCACATAATCATAATAGACATATTTTCCATACCATTTCGTCAAAAAACAATACCGGATTTTGGTGGTGACCGAAATTCGTTACCAAGTAGAGAATACCGGTTGAGAATACCGGTGGTTAAAAGTGCGGAATGCTTATGAACTTTAACTTGAAATATCTTTCGGGAAGAATGCTTATATGGAAAATGTGGTCCATTTACAATATATTTTGGCCTCTGTCTGTCGATTTCAAGCAATAACTCCATTTTGTGGGAAAAGGTCCACATTTCCCTTTACGGCAGGGGTAACGACAGAAACCAAAAGAGGGCGAGCGGATAGCTGTGAGCCGATAAGGTTTTGGACATCTGCAGGGAAATCGGCCGAGATATCGGCAAGTGGTAGGAACATAACTTCGTGGACACTGGTGAGACTTTCCGGAGTGTTGGCACTCCGCTGTGGCCACGCCGTCCGACCAGACCGACTCACCGTCGCCGGCATCGATTTAACAGACACCGCGTGCCGGCGGCCGACGGCGTGAGTGGATGGTGGCACTGCCAGCCCCGACCGCAGTCTCTGTGCCAGCCCCGGCCCCAACCTCGGTTCAAGTCTCTGTGCCAGCCCCGGCACTCGTCCCGGCTCCGGCCCCGGCCCCGACCTCTGTGCCAGCCCATGCACAAGTCGTGGTCGTCCCAGCAGAGAACACATCGGTGCCGAATGCCCCGATTTACACCCCGGTCAGTGGCCATCACTACAACAGCCGGTCCCAGCTGTTGTCGGACCTTGTTGTTGTTGTCGGATCTTGTGTTGCCGGTCCCAGCTGCCCCCTCAGCGGGGCAGTGATCTGGTCGGCCTGTTGCCTGCTGTCCCCGTACCCGGCACCGTCTCCTGCCCCTCGCTCGGCCATCAGTAGCCAACGCTACTAAGAACGCAGCGCTGGAAAGAAGCCGGTCATTTTGTGGATCAAGTTGTAAATCAGAGCTAATACGGCGACCGTCGAAACAAATCATTGGGCGCTTAGGCGTGAGTGCATGCAGTGATTTAACCGCCTATCAAACGCTGCATTATAATCAGGTGCACTGGCCGAGTTTCTGGCTATGTCGGTCCTCAGCATGATTCCAACGCGGCAATGTTAACCTGCGCCGTGCTGGGGGGGGGGGGGGGCGTTTAGACGCCCCCTAAGGTTTTCAAGTATAGCGAAAAACAGCGGCGCTCAGCGCCGCCGTTTTTGGCACAGGTGTTTGGGCATCAGTTACCCACATTGTGTACATTTGTTTTCCTCGACTCATCTCAGGTCAGGTCACCAGGCCAGGTCACGTGACCCCACCTCCAAAAGTTTTTGGTCGTACCACAGCCATAATTTTAGACCGATCGGTATCAAACTTACGTGATTTCATAAGGTCATAAGCACCTACAATTCTGATATCTCGGATTTTTTTTTACATCGGTGACCTAAGGTCGTGTAAATTTAGTGGCCTCCGCATTATAAGTCAATGGGAAATATTAAAATGCTTCCTTTCCGAGGATATGCATGATATAAGCCCAATTCCTTCTTTAGGTGTCATGTTATCATAGACCATTCTTGATGATACAGGTGCAATTTGTGTTGTCATCCATACAGGGTCAGCTGAGGTCATCCGAGGTCACCAACACTTTTTTGTCAATAGCTCTGACAGAATGAAGATAGAGAAGTGAAACCGGCACAAATGTGTTTGTCTCGTCGAGGCACGTCTCTCAATATGCAACATGCCCTACTTGGGTCACCACTGGACCTTGACCTGAGTTCAAACTTATAAGTTGACCTAACCTGATCTGCATGAATATCATTCGAAGCGCCTGACGAGACAAACATGATGGATTTAAAATTATTACCTTACCTTTATTAGGAAGAAGTTATTTGCGAAAAACAGTTTGACCACAAAATAGCCTTTTGGCTTTTGGTGACCTCTGGAGCCTAAACTATTGACCTGAGCTAAAATTTGAGGACACCAATGGGGATTGCATTTTTAAATAAATTTCGATTTCTTTTTTATTTGTTTGCTCTTAGCTGTCATAGTTCCCGAGATATTTGGGGGTTTATAGAGCGAAGTCTTGAAACTGGAAAATTTGACCTTCGATGACCTCTGGTGACATCAAAATTGACCTGAACGAAAAAACAACTGAGATAGTTTAAAAATTATTTTTTTACGAGTTTTCGAACGGTCTTTTCGGGTTTTGTCTATGTCACATAGCAGCCAAGTTCGATGGATGGGGGCGTCACAACGGGCCTCCCCGGTACGGCGCGGGTTAAAATGGTGCAGTCCAGCCTCATGAACAGGGTTTACACCGGATGCATTTAAACGCATGCGAACACATGAACAAGCGGCATACGCGTGCGATAAGCGATGACAACAACCGCATGTTCTTCGGCAACCTTTTCCCCAGACATTGTTGTCTGGGAACATCGTGGACGCTTCATTATGGAAATGTATTAAGTTTTATGGAAATTTATTAAGGTATCACCGACAAAATCTATTTCGAATCAGAATGTCTCGTTTGCGCCGTTATTGCTCACATCAAAGGTTTTCATTTGAAAAGCATGGGCTAGCCGGGTTCAGGAACAGTTGCGGGTGCGTCCATGCAACTACATCATGTGCGTATGAAGTAGCCAATCATCACATCCGCTGTGAACCCAGCATTAGTGTTTCTAACCTTATGGTCGTAGCAGCTGCGTCTGCTGAATGCCGAATAGTATATACTGAAAAGTAACTGCATTGCAAAATAACTGGCCAAATATTTGCAACAACTTCATTGTCAGGGTAGAGCGTTTTGCACCGTGCGTCTACACTGAAAGTGATCCGTATTCTGCAGATGAATCACATTGACACTGCGCCCTGAGATGGGGCTCAAACGGCGCGCATTTATTTAATCCACTGGATAAGGCGGCCATTTTCTGTTGATTGAGCCGTCTTTGGATGACAAATTGTATCCTCCGTCGTCGCTGCTGACTCTGGAAATTCGCATCCGCCGGCCATGATGCCGATGCATCCAGAAGCCAGAGCTGCGGAACACTGTGACCGCAAGCCCGGTGCCGGGTCTGATTTCAGGAACCTTTGCCTGAAGCCGCCGGCTATGTGTCTTGTCGAGTCAAAGCGGTGCTTGTAAGTGTTAAACAGTACAATACTCAGTAAATTGTATACACATGTGTTCTAGGTTGTAGTTCATTATGGAAATTTATTCAGTTTTTAGGTTGGTGTTTTAATTACAATGATAAATGACTACTCACCAGTAAGGCGCCGCAGTTGGCGATGGAAGAGCGAGCGCGAAGGAAATGTATGGTGAGGTTGAATGCGCACGCATTCATGAAATTGCTACATTGGGTAATTTTATTTGGATTCGTTGCGTCATAACATTCGGATGGGATAGCAGTATTATATTCGAGTTTAGTAACACTCACAAGTGACTTTTTGTGGCTGTTGGTTTAAAACGCAGTTCGCCAAGCGAAGGCCGCCACAATAGGACTGCACCTCACTTTTGCACCACCCCTTAATTGTAGTCCCTAACCACACACCAAATTTGAACACAATCGGCTCAACCGTTCCTAAGAAATACAATAGGGGTGTGCACGTGCGCACGTGCTGAAGCACCCCACCCCTGAGTTTTGGGGAAGTGGCGGCTGAAAGGTCCCTACACACGGACCAAATTTGAACACAATCAACCCAGTCGTTGCGGAGCTTTTGCAAGAAAACACCTTTCAACACCCCTCATGCGGCACGCGCCACCCGCAGTGGTAGTCACCCATGTGAATCAGCTCTGGTCTCAAACAGGGTAGGGTGGATGGAGTCATACAGCAAAGAAGCCTGCTTGTCAATCGGACGTGCGGTTGCAGAGATATGAGGTTCTCAAAAGCGTCGACGGGCCGGGCCGGGTCGGGCTGCTCATGTTCAGATTTTTCCCTACACCACGGAGGGACGAGCGCTCGCTCGCTCGTAATGATGGTACAGAGCGTGGTATTCATTTTGTGAGGGGAAGAAGTACAAGCTGGATAGTCATGCTGCTCTAAAAAAAGAAACAAATTGGGAAACTCCTCATTCGTGCTACGGATGTCATTAAATGAAATGACAGCATCACATAAAATATCGCTGATGATAGAGTGGTTCTAGACACTTCTCTTGTATCTTCTTTGTGATTTCCTTTATTTTAGTGAGTGTATCGTATCTTAGCATAATTGCTCTTGAACCTGTATACATATACATAGAATGGTGTAAACTGCAAAGGGCGAATGTAACTATTGTGGTCACCTAACCAGTGACGTCGCCACCTACCAAAGGTCAGAGGGCCTGGAGGACAATAGCGTTTTAAAGTCGATTCTTTCCATACAACGCCCATAAGCCTAACGCAAAAATCCGAAAAATTGGGGACTCGTCCCTTGTCCCTCCCGGTTTCACCGCACAAGCACATAGCTAACTGGTTTAGCAGACTAAAAACTGAATAAAGTGCCTACGGCAGGCTGTTGGCACTGTGCTGATGGTGTCCGACGACCACCAGAACGCGCTGTTTAATAATGATACGAGATACGATAGTTAGGAAAATCTTATTTACTCCAGCTGGTCCTTAGTGAGTGGGCGTCGTCGGCCGACATTCGTGGCTTCGGTATAGCAGGATAGCAATATCATCGCGGGAACAGCCCGCTGCCGTTCTGAGTGTCGCGCGTTGAATTGGCATTGTTCTGCTGCGAGCGCTGACGGAAACAGACAGCTGAGGCAGTCAGGCCGGCCGAATGGCGCCGCCCGGCCCAGAATAGCCCGGACACCACAATACCACCGATATCAAGTACAGTAGGAGCTAAAATTTCATAAACA
>JAXIVJ010014500.1:30000-34210 GCA_036785665.1 Chirona hameri | reverse complement strand
CCTCTCTTCCCTCTCTCCCTCTCTCCCTCTCTCCTCTCTCCCTCTTCCCTCTCTCCCTCTTCCTCTATCCTCTCTCCTCTATACCCTCTCTCCTCTCTCCTCTCTCCCTCTCTCCCTCTCTCCTCTCTCTCTCTCCTCTCTCCCTCTCTCCTCTCTCCCATCTCTACCTTCTTCCTCTCTCCCTCATCTTCCCTCTCTCCCTCTCTCCCTCTCTCCCCTCTCTCCCTCTTCTCCCTCTCTTCCCTCTCTCCCTCTCTCCCTCTCTTCCCCTCGATCCTCTCTTCCTCTCTCCATCTCTCCTCTACTCCCCTCTCTCCTCTCTCCTCTCTCCCTCTCTCCTCTCCTCTCTCCCCCTCTCCCCCTCTCTCCCTCTCCCTCCTCCCTCTCTCCCTCTCATCCCCTATCTACATCTCTCCTCTCTACATCTCTACCTCTCTCCCATCTATCCATCTCTCCCCTCCTTCACCATCTCTCCCTCCTCTCACCTCGTCTCCCTCTCATCCCTCCTCTCCAGTGCTCTCCCTCTCTACCCATCTAAATCCTCTCACCCTCTCAATCCCCTCTACATACCTCTCTACCTCTCTCCTCTCTCCCTCTCCTTCCCCTCACTCCCTGCCTCCTCTCTCCCTCTCTACCTCTCCCCCACTCTTTCCTCTCTCCCTCACACCCTCCCCCCCCCCCCCCCCCCCCCCCCCCTACTCTACTCCCATCTATCATCTCTCCTCTCTCCACCTCCCTCCTCCTTCTCTCCCGTCCTCTCCCTCTCTCCCTCTCTCCTTCATTCCTCCTCTCTCTCCCTCTCTCCCCTCTCTCCCCTCTCTCCCCATCTCTCTCCTTCCCTCTCTCCATCACTCCATCTCATCCAGCTATCACACCTACCATCTCTCCTCTCCCCTCTCCATCCTCCCCCTCTCTCCCTCCCTCACTACCCTCTCTCCTCAACATCATCCCTCACTCCCCTACTATCCATCTCCCCTCTCTCCACTCACCTCTACTCCCCCTCACACCCCTTCTCCCTCTAGCCAATCTCTCCCTCCCTCCTCTCTCACTCTCCCTCTCTCCACACTCCCTCTCTCCCTCTCACCCTCTCTCCCTCATCTCCTCACACCCACACACCACACCCACAACCTTCTCCATCTCCTCCCTCCTCTCCCTCTCACCCCTCTCTCCTCTCTCTTCTCCCTCACACCATCACATCCACACACCCAACACCACACACCCTCTCTCCCTCTCTCCTCTCTCCCCTCTCTCCATCTCTCCCTCTCTCCCTCTCTCCTCTCTCCCTCCTCTCCTCCTCTCTCTCTCCTCTCTCCCCCTCTCTCCCCCTCTCTCCCCTCTCTCCTCTCTCCTCTTCTCCCTCTCTCCCATCTCTCCCTCTCTCCCTCTCTCCCTCTCTCCCTCTCTCCTCTCTCCTCTCTCCCTCTCCTCCTCTCTCCAACCACCTCTACTCCCACCCCTCCAAAACCACCCCCATAATAATAATAAAAAAAAAAAAAAAACCCCCCCCATAATAAAAAAACCCCCCCCCCCCCACAAAAATTAAAACTCCCCCCCCCCCCCCCCCAAACCCACAAAAAAAAAAAATAACCCCAAAAAAAAAAAACACACACAAAAAAAAAACAAAAAACCCACCCCCTGTTTTCCCCACCCCCTTATATTTTCTTGCGAGCACGCTGAGTATGTCACTCTGTCTCTTCTGTCTCTCTGTCTCTCTGTCTCTCTGTCTCTCTGTCTCTCTGTTCTTGTCTTCTGTCTCCTCTGTCTCTCTGTCTCTCTGTCTCTCTGTCACTCTGTCCTCTGTCCTCTCTGTCTCTTCTGTCTCTCTGTTCTCTCTGTCTCTCTGTCTCTCTGTCTCTCTGTCTTCTGTCTCTCTGTCTCGTCTGTCTCTTCTGTCTTCTGTCTCTCTGTCTCTCTGTCGCTCTGTCCTCTGTCTCTCTGTCTCTCTGTCTCTCTTGTCTCTCTGTCTCTCTGTTACTCTGTCTCTCTGTCTCTCTGTCTCTCTGTCTCTCTGTCTCTCTGTCTCTCTGTCTCTCTCTCTGGTCTCTCTGTCTCTCTGTCTCTCTGTCTCTCTGTCTCTCTGTCTCTCTGTCTCTCGGTCTCTCTGTCTCTCACTCTGTCTCTCTGTCTCTCTGTCTCTCTGCCCCCCTTTTCTTTTCTCTCTGTCTCTCTGTCTCTCTGTCTCTCTTGTCTCTCTGTCTCTCTGTCTGTCTCTCTGTCTCTCTGTCTGTCTCTCTGTCTGTCTCTCTGTCTGTCTCTCTGTCTGTCTCTCTGTCTGTCTCTCTGTCTCTCTGACTTCTGTTCTCTGTCTCTCCTGTTCATCTCTGTCTCTCTGTCTCTCTGTCTCTCTGTCTCTCTCGTCTCTCTGTCTCTCTGTCTCTCTGTCTCTCTGTCTCTCTGTCTCTCTCTCTGTCCTCTCTGTCTCTCTGCTCTCTGTCTCTCTGTCTCTCTGTCTCTATGTCTCTCTGTCTCTCTGTCTCTCTGTCTCTCTGTCTCTTCTGTCTCTCTGTCTCTCTGTCTCTCTGTCTCTCTGTCTCTCTGTCTCTCTGTCTCTCTGTCTCTCTGTCTCTCTGTCTCTCTGTCTCTCTGTCTCTCTGTCTCTCTTGTCTCTCTGTCTCTCTTGTCTGTCTCTCTGTCTCTCTGTCTGTCTCTCTGTCTCTCTGTCTCTTGTCTCTCTGTCTCTCTGTCTCTCTGTCTCTCTGTCTCTCTGTCTCTCTGTCACTCTGTCTCTCTGTCTCTCTGTCTCTCTGTCTCTCTGTCTCTCTGTCTTCTGTCTCTCTGTCTCTCAGTCTCTTGTCTCTCTGTCTCTCCGTCTCTCTGTCTCTTGTCTCTCTGTCTCTCTGTCTCTCTGTCTCTCTGTTCTCTGTCTCTCTGTCTCTCTGTCTCTCTGTCTTCTCTGTCCTCTCTGTCTCTCGTCTCTCTGATCTCTCTGTCTCTCTGTCTCTCTGTCTCTCTGTCTCTCTGTCTCTCTGTCTGTCTTGTTCTCTGTCTCACTGTCTCTCTGTCTCTTGTCTCTCTGTCTCTCTGTCTCTCTGTCTCTCTGTCTCTCTGCTCTCTGTCTCTCTGTCTTCTCTGTCTCTCTGTCTCTCTGTCTCTCTGTCTCTCTGTCTCTCTGTCTCTCTGGTCTCTCTGTCTCTCTGTTCACAGTCTCTCTGTCTCTCTGTCTCTCTGTCTCTTGGTCTCTCTCTCTCTGTCTTCTGTCTCTCTGTCTCTCTGTCTCTCTGTCTCTCTGTCTCTCTGTCTCTCTGTCTCTCTGTCTCTCTGTCTCTCTGTATCTCTGTCATCTCTGGAGAATAGAATAGAATAAACGATACTATACTCTGTCTCTCTGTCTCTCTGTCTCTCTGTCTCTCTGTCTCTCTGTCTCTCTGTCTCTTGTCTCTCTGTCTCTCTGTCTCTCTGGTCTCTCTGTCTCTCTGTCTCTCGTCTCTCTGGTCTCTTCTGTTCTCTCTGTCTCTCTGTCTCTCTGTCTCTCAGTCTCTCTGTCTCTCTGTCTCTCTGTCTCTCTGTCTCTCTGGTCTCTCTGTCTCTCTGTCATCCTCTGTCTCTCTGTCTCTCTGTCTCTCTGTCTCCTCTGTCTCTCTGTCTCTCTGTCTCTCTGTCTCTCTGTCTCTCTGTCTCTCTGTCTCTCTGTCTCTCTGTATCTCTGTCTCTCTGTCTCTCTGTCTCTCTGTCTCTCTGTCTCTCTGTCTCTCTGTCTCTCTGTCTCTCTGTCTCTCCTGTCTCTTCTGTCTCTCTGTCTCTCTTCTCTCTGTCTCTCTGTCTCTCTGTCTCTCTGTCTCTCTGTCTTCTTGTCTCTCTGTCTCTCTGTCTCTCTGTCTCTCTGTCTCTCTGTCTCTCTGTCTCTCTGTCCTCTTGTCTCTATGTCTCTCTGTCTCTCTGTCTCCTGTCTCTCTGTCTCTCTGTCTCTCTGTCTCTCTGTCCTCTATGTCTCTCTGTCTCTCAGTCTCTCTGTTCTCTGTCTCTCTGTTCTCTGTCCTCTCTGTCTCTCTGTTCTCTGGTCTCTCTGTCTCTCTGTCTCTCTGTCTCTCTGTCTCTCTGTTCTCACTGTCTCTCTGTCTCTCTGTCTCTCTGTCTCTCTGTCTCTCTGTCTCTCTGTTCTCATGTCTCTCTGTCTCTCTGTTTCTCTGTCTCTCTGTCTCTCTGTCTCTCTGTCTCTCGGTCTCTCTGTATCTCTGTCTCTCTGTATCTCTGTCACTCTGTCTCTCTGTCT
>JAXIVJ010014500.1:0-27500 GCA_036785665.1 Chirona hameri | reverse complement strand
CCCTCATATCGCCTTACGTGACCTCCCTCTCTTGGGTCCCTCATGTCGCCTTACGTGACCTCCCTCTCTTCGGTCCCTCATGTCGCCTTACGTGACCTCCCTCTCTTCGGTCCCTCGTGTCGCCTTACATGACCTCTCTCTCTCTTCGGTCCCTCGTGTCGCTTTACGTGACCTCCCTCTTTTCAGTCCCTCATGTCGCCTTACGTGACCTCCCTCTCTTCGGTTCCTCGTGTCGCCTTACGTGACCTCCCTCTCTTCTGTCCCTCATGTCGCCTTACGTGACCTCCCTCTCTTCGGTCCCTCATGTCGCCTTACGTGACCTCCCGCTCTTCGGTCCCTCATGTCGCCTTACGTGACCTCCCTCTCTTCGGTCCCTCATGTCGCCTTACGTGGCCTCCCTCTTTTCAGTCGCTCATGTCGCCTTACGTGACCTCCCTCTCTTCGGTCCCTCATGTCGCCTTACGTGACCTCCCTCTTTTCAGTCCCTCATGTCGCCTTACGTAACCTCCCTCTCTTCGGTCCCTCGTGTCGCCTTACGTGACCTCCCTCTCTTCGGTCCCTCGTGTCGCCTTACGTGACCTCCCTCTCTTCGGTCCCTCATATCGCCTTACGTGACTCCCTTCTTCTGTCCCTCAGACTCAGGAGCTGGACGGTCTTCAGATCTCCCTGCTCTACTACATCGCCTTAGACGACGACGCCGGCGAGGGCGACTCTCTGGTGACGGCCGCCGCCGGTGACACCCTTCGCGCCGTGCACGGCACCTCTGAGGCGCTCGGTCACTTCAGCATGAGCTTCCACGTATCCTCTGGCCAGCTGCAGCGTCAGTTCTACCTGGCTGCGCGGGCGCCCGGCCTGCACCAGCTGCGAGAGACAGCCGTGCGCGGCTTCAGGCTCGTGCAGACAGCCGATCAGCGCTACATCGGTCTTGTCGGAGAGATGTTTGGTGCGGGAGCGGAGCGGAAACCGAACTTTGTCGTGTTCCAGGCGGTGGCGGCCGTGCCGTTCGAGTTAGAGGTGCGGTTTGAGTCGGGGAGCGCCACGCGGCCGGCGCCGCTTGGCGGACAGCTGTATGAACGCACGCTGGCGAGGCATCGTGAAGAGTTCGCGCGCACGTTTGAGCGCAAATTCGCGCTGGTGCAGAAGGGTTATGGTGAGGAGGAGGTGCGGTTCGCTGAGGCAGCGCTCAGTAACCTGGTGGGCGGTATCGGCTACTTTTACGGTTCCTCTCTGGTGCAGTCGAAGCATAACGCCGAGCCAGTCCCGTACTGGCCAGCGCCGCTCTACACCGCCGTGCCGTCGCGCAGTTTCTTCCCGCGAGGCTTCCTCTGGGACGAGGGCTTCCACAACCTCCTCGTGTCACAGTGGGACATGGAGATCGCGCGTGACATCGTCGCCCACTGGCTGGACCTGATGAACACTGAGGGCTGGATTCCTCGGGAGCAGATCCTCGGATCGGAGGCGCGCAGCAAGGTGCCGGATGAGTTTATCGTGCAGCGCAACTCAAACGCCAATCCGCCAACTTTGCTGTTGTCGCTCCACGCCATGGTGCGTCGGATGGGCAGCGCTCCCACCGAAGTCGACCGTGCCTACCTACGCCGGCTCTGGCCGCGGCTGCGAACCTGGTACGCCTGGTTCAACGGTACTCAGACGGGCGAGATACCAGGCTCGTACCGCTGGCGCGGCCGCGACCCGCGCGCAGTCAACGAGCTCAACCCGAAGACGCTGGCGTCCGGGCTAGATGACTTCCCGCGCGCGTCGCACCCGAACGCCGACGAGCGTCACGTGGACCTGCGCTGCTGGATGACGTTCGCGTCAGCGCTGCTCGCCGACATCGGCCAAGCCATCGACGAGCCCGCCGACCAGTACCGACGCACGTTCCACTTCCTGGCGGACCCGGCTCGCCTGGACGCGCTCCACTGGAGCGAAGAGGTGGGCGCGTTTGCCGATTTTGGTCTGCACACGGATGCGGTTAGGTTGGTGCGGCCGCCGCCGGCGCCAACTGACCGGCCCGGTCAGCGGCCGTCACCGCCGCCCGGTCCGGTCCGTCGCACAGACCAGGAGCCCGAGCTGCGTTACGTGAATGCTCTCGGTTACGTGGGCCTGTTCCCGCTGCTGCTGCAGCTGCTGCCGGCCGAGTCGCCGCGGCTCGGCCGGCTCCTCGACAGCCTAGAGGACCCACGAGGTCTCTGGACTGACTTCGGGCTGCGCTCGCTCGCGAAAACGGCGCCGCTCTACAATAGGAAGAACACGGAACACGATCCGCCGTACTGGCGTGGCCCCGTATGGATCAACGTTAACTTCCTTGCGGTGCGCGCGTTACGGTACTATGGTGACGCTGCCGGACCGCACCAGGAGCGAGCGCGACGAGTGTACGACAAACTACGACACGCTCTGGTGAAGAACATTGTCAACGAGTACAAGCGTACTGGTTATGTGTGGGAGCAGTACAGCGACAAGACGGGCTGGGGGCAGGGATGTCGGCCGTTCACAGGGTGGTCCGCGCTTGTTGTTCTCATGATGGCAGAGACTTACTAGTCCGGTGGGGTGGGGGGACGGTGCGTCAGCCCCAGAGTGGGCGACTTTTTCACTGCCCACTGTGCGTTCCGAGTGTTACGTGCGGCGTTGGGATTGTTTTGAGTGATGAGACGTTGAGCAATATAAGGGACTTGCAGGTTTGAGTTTTGACCTTTGGATGTGTTTGGGCATTTCGTCTTGAGGTAAATCTTGCGATTCATTTTGTATGATAATTTTGCAAGTCACTTGCGAATGACGCGGATTCACAATGACATGAGGGGTCCGGGTGGCTCAGTCTGTGGAGCGTTGGCTCGGAATCCATGGTTTCCGGGCTGGAGTCTGGCTACTGGCGAGGTCATCGGTCCCCCGCTTGGGTCGGCGTGAGAGACCCCGACTATAAATGATCACAGTCGCGTAGTCGCATAGCCCCAATAAGACCACCACAACTATATGAACTACTGCATACATTTCCATTGACATGGCCCACTTCACTGTTGCCATATTCCTTGACTCAAGTAAAAGTGACTAAAATAAAGCCACCTTCTGAAGAACAAAAACGCATCAGCAACTTAAAGTTGAAATTTAGTTGCTCCGTAAAAAGACTGAATGATTATTAAAAGCATATATTGTACAATCTTTGGAATAATGCATGACTCTGGGAGCATATGCGGGTCCCAGTCGGTACATCTTCACAATTCGGTGGTAACTGGTCCATGGTTGGTCATGGTTCATTTGTTGATTCAACATCATGCTTGAATCACTGAAAGCACTATGCACAAGAAATCAAACACCGTCTGCCCTGCCGATTGGGGAGTCACCCAGCCGTGATAAAATACTTGTGCAGCACGTTGGGGGTACACAGCGATACATCACAGCGGGATTACATAAACAGGCACTTTGCACACGCACTCTTATCGCTGATGATTGGGGCTTTAGGGCCACGCTTATTGCTGGCGGTGGTGCCTCGAATGATCGTGGCAAGATTGCGCAGCCTCTGTGCGGAGATTAAACATCGGCATATCATAGTAAGCACGCTGACCGCGGCCGATTGCCCGGAAAACCTGTATAAGTGGATAGGTTGGCTACCCACGCCTTGGGGGCGGCAACGGTCTTATCCTCGGCAGCTGACGACCGTAGAAGTTGTTAAACTGTGCGCCACCTCCGCCGCTACCGCCACGCGGGCTGCGGCTACTCCTCGGCTTCAGCCTCCTTGAGAATCTCCCTGAAGCTGAACGGCATGAACGGGTATCCCTCGCCCTTGTAGAACTTGGACTGGAACTCGACCCTGGCGAGGCGAGGCAGTGATGTACCGTGTCAGACAACGGCATGGGGGTAATGCATCGCTAACATCGACAAACACCGTACAAAGAGTTCAAAAGTTAACCCGGCATTAGCTGGGGTCTCCAGCCACCTTCTATTGGCTGGGGAGGGGGGGATTTCTCTCTCCCCCGGTTATCTTCCGAACTAATGATCGCAGCGAGACGTAAAAGGCAGCATTCGAAAGCTCTCAATGAGACGAATCTAAAGCATACTTGAAAGTTTCAAATTGAGGTCACATGTCAGGTCACGTTCAGGTCAAAGGTCAAAATCAAGGTATTTGAGTATTCAAGGTTTTTGAGTTTTATTTGACCATACTTTCCATCCAAAGCCCTCGATTGCGACCATGATCACCCAAAGTGCTCTCAAAGGTATAATACACATCCCGCATGAGGTAAAGTGAGATTGTTGGCAAAAGTCAAGGTCAGGTCACAAAAGGTCACTATGCGCAAAATATCTACGAAAATCATGCAACATATGTTGTATGGGTTATTTTACACGTATAATTCGATAGTGATAGTCATTTTACCACCTGACTTCATTTACGTGAAGTTAGTGTCAAGCTCAGGTCAAGGTCAGGTCACACAGGGTCAAAATTCAAAATGGATAAATCTAAATAAAAAAAGGCATGCTTCTGGACCAGTTTTGCCCCAGAAATGTAGCGGTGACATTCATTTGTTCGTAGCTGGTCATTAAAAACAAAACAAAAACCAATAACAAAATACGTTAGGAGTTACCCATACTTTAGAGCCCATAAGTCAGTCAAAAAATATATTATTTTGAAATTTGGTTTGCGAATTGCCCATATCTGATATATATTCAATTCTCTGATATATATTCAACTCTCTGATATATATTCAATTTTTTAAATAAAATATATTTGAAAGTTTGATTTTGTGGTTTTTTTTTTTTTTTGGGGGGGGGGGGTCCAAAACTAAACTTTCCAAAAATCCGAGATAGCCATTTTGTAGCCCTTGCTATTTGCTATCTTTTGACATTTTTGTATTGCATTTTGCTCAAAATATGGCATTTGTACGGTCTGTTAAAGTTGAACTCTTTGTTTTCGTCCAACTCTTGTGTAGCGACGCCACTAAATTCGCTACATCTCGATTTTTTCGACCAAATTGCTTCATCTGTGCACATACGACGTACAATTGATGTAGGAGAAGGTATCTGAAGTTTCACGTCGATAGTGCTAATGGTTTTTGAGCTATTGCGAAAGTTCGTCGGGGGGGATGGGCGAAAACGGGGCGTGGGGGCGAAAAACGCCCCCTCCCCCATAGTCTACGGAGATACTATGACCATGCAGCAATAATATTATAATGATACTAGGAAGAAAATAGCAATATTACAATAATACTAGGATTGTACCACTATGATGATAGTGCGCCTAGACTCACCAGTGCAGTCGGAGGGTGTGCAGGAATGCGGACAGGCCCTCTATCACGATTAAGAGATACTAGGGTGATATTAAGGTGATACTAAGGTGATACCAGGTTGGTGTATCACTCACCAGTGCAGTCGGAGGGTGTGCAGGAAGGCGGACAGGCTCTCCATCACGATTAAGAGATACTAGGGTGATACTAAGGTGATACTAAGGTGATACCAGGGTGGTGCATCACTCACCAGTGCAGTCGGAGGGTGTGCAGGAAGGCGGACAGGCCCTCCATCACGATCAGGATACTGATGGTGAGCACGGCCCACATGGCGAAGATGGCGAACAGGATGATGCTGCCCCAGTACTCCTTGGTGAGCATGAACCCGTTTACCAGGATCATCGTCCACAGCACCTCAGATAGCTCTGCCGAGAGAACAGGACGGCGGGTTACTGATGTAATAGCCTACCGAATCCAGTTTACTGTTAACAATCCACTGCAAGATACCAATACTCGCTGGAACTTCATAGTCGAATCCTCGACAGGTTAATTAGTTCAACATTTAAGGGAAACAATATTGAAAAATAGCAAAAGTTCGCATCTACAAAAAGACCAACAGTCAACCTCTGGCCTTATACAATATGTATTTGTCTCTCATGGATCTATGGATGTCTGGCCTAATGTTAAAATGTGACATTATTGGTAGGGCCCTGGCCCTACCAGGCCTATAGAAAACGACACCCATGTGTGAATCACTGGACCAGTTCTGGTGGTGTAGAGATTGTACCCGAAGATGGCTGAAGCTAACATTCCATCGGAACTCCAGTTTGCCTATCAGAAAAACAGAGGCACACTACACGCTAACTTCGTCTTACAAGAAGTAATGTCCGCTAACAGAGACATAGGGAAAACAACATATGTCGCGTTTCTTGACGTGCGAAAATGCTTCAACTCTATCTGGCACAACGGACTAATATACAAACTCATATGTGCAAACATACCGCCAAGACTCGTCGTCATACTTCGTAACCTGTACCGATAATGTTATGTGAAGGTCAAGGTGGGAGAAGCGGTCTCTACTGACGGCCGCATAAAGCAGGGTGGCGTCAGTTGCCCTCCAGCATGCTGGTAATGTACAATGAAGACAAAATACGCAGGTTACTAGAAGCTGGCAAAGGGGCTACCATAGGATGCAAACAAGTTCCAGTCATCGCTTACGCTGATGATGAAGTGCCTATCAGTACTGACCCATACGAACTCCAAGAAATGCTAGACATCGCATACAGGCATAGCTGCATGTGGCGATATAGGTATAACGCAACAAAGAGTAAAGTAATTATATTTGGCAAGGCAGAACCTTACAACTGGAGGCTCGGCACCAAAACAATTGAGAAGACAGATGAATACACTCATCTAGGTATTATCATGACAACAAGGAATCCAGCAAGAAGAAGAATAGAAGAAGACACGAAGAAAGCAATAAGGGCGTTCTTTGCCAAATGCAAGAATGGGCTTGACCTAAAAAGAGATAGCCCCATAACCCAATACACTACGTGGAAGATATATGCCGAACCAATTCTGATATATAGTTTCGCCACGCCCGGTCACGTCCCTATCAGCAGCTGAAATTGCTTACTTGGAAGGAATGTTGGTGCGTCTTTACCGACTCATCCAAGGACTACCTGCTAAAACACAGAAGATGGTAACTTGTATAATGCTAGGTGCACCAACATTTTCTGTTCTCTTGATAAAGATAGCCCTACAGTTTATAGGTTTCCTGCTGAAAGCTGCCAAGGAGCATACGCTAACCAGATACGTAATCATTCATGGAGCCGTCATCACTGACCGGACCAGTAGTCTTGTGCGTCATTGGGAGGAATTGCTCAAAGCACTTGCCTTGCCAAGTCTATCTGTTATTTGTTAATGACATAGTCGACTGTTTGATTCGTTTCAACTTACTGTTATTATTTTGTTCATTTTTGGAGAGGCGCCTTTGATTTAAGCTGTTGCTTTTGCGCCAATCCATTATTTTTCGTTATGTACTTATGTTTTCATGTATGAAAAAATAAACTGAACTTGAACTTGATCTGTTTTAGTTGAACAGGGAACAGGAGAACTACAAAGATCTTGGAACAATATAGTTCGCATGGCCGTGAATCACTGCATGAACAAGGAAACCAAGAGTACTATAGAGCATATGTCAAGCCTAAGATGGCTGGCAATGTTGCCGCAAAATAACAAGTATGAAGCACCAAGTGCATTCTGGCCATCTAGCAAATCAGTGTCCTAGGATTGCAAAATTTGAGTGGAAAACGACACCCTGTGGGTAATATTTGTCCACCCTTTTTCCCCAGTTTAACAGTGAATTTTCCACTCCCTAAATCAAGATGTATTGGATAACTATAACCCTAACACTGATATTACTAATGCTCATATTAACCTGTGGATGAAAAAAATACGTTAGGAAAGTATTGCCATTTGTAACAGCTGATTCTGATGGGTGAGTTTTGGCAAAGCCAAGTACATAATATGGTCTTTTTTAAGTTGAATTTTCCACTCTCTATGGTTATTTTTTCGGCTGAATTTTCCACTTAGCACCCTGGCTTCAAAGCAATCCTAGGACACTGTTGCAAATACAGCACAATTGTCAGACAAGCCACACTAACACAAATCATTTTACTAACGGGACATTCATGGGTGTCCACAGGAAGCATGGTCAGGAGACACATAAATCAAAATAGCACCTGTCCACTTTGTCTCGATGGTATTTAAACCTTAGAGCATATGCTCTTTGAATGTATGCAACTTAAAGATGATCGAGAAGAGGCCCAAAGGAGGTACCACACCAAGTTAGAGAAAACTCCCAGCGGTAGAATGCATCATCGCTGCTGACATGGAGCAGAGCCTTATCATCCATCATATCTACAAGGCCCGCATACAGAGGGAAATCATCGAGAAAAAAACCCAGCATATCTGTCACATAAAATAGGCTTGAAGAGCCTATGCATTTAACTGAAACAAAACGATCATAAATGATCATGCATCTGCAAGATGGAGTCGACCATTCAAGTTCAAGTTCAAGAATCACTGAAAGCACCTCAGAGCTGGAGGTAGGAGGCCGTGTGTGCGACCGATCAACTCACGCGAATGCGCCAGGGAGAGCGCCCAGAGCCGGAGGTAGGAGGCCGTATGTGAAATGGATCCGAGCACGTACTCCACGGTGTGGATGGCCTGGTGGATGCAGATCTCGCTGAACTCCTCTTCTTCTTCCTCATGATGTTCCTCTTCTCCTCCGGCGGTGGTGCTGGGCCGCGGCTCGGCGGCCGTGCTGGGCCGCGGCTCGGCGGTGGTGCCGGGCCGCGGCTCGGCGGCCGTATGCGGCAGCGAGGCCGCCGCAGCCGCCGCCGCAGCCGCTGCCGCCTTGCGCTGGCGGTGGATGAGGATCGGCTTGGCGAGCAGCATCCATGGAATGCACATGACGCCCAACGCCAGCAGGCCGTACTGCAGCTCCCGCTGGCCGTTGAACAGGTAGCCGTCGCAGCCCCTATCCACATCCTCTTTCGGGATGTCGGCGTTCATGTCCTTCAGCAGGAACATGTCGATGAAGATGAGCAGTAGCGAGGGCGCGCAATACGAGCCGTAGCGGCCATCGTACGTGGCGCTGTACATGGACCATTTGAGCAGGCAAAGGACGCAGAGCCAGCCGAACAGGCAGAGCAGGAACAGCATTTGAGGCAGGAACATGGTGAAGATGTCGGAGATCTGGCGGAAGTTCCTGCGGAACAGAGAGGTGGTCAGTTATGGAGGGCACAAATAGAGCAGCAGTAGACACTCACCTACAGCTGCAGTAGACAGTGTAGTTCGTGGTCACTCAAACCCCCGAACAGTGTGGCAGCTAAATGCAAACAGGAGCCATACGACCTTTGTAGTTGATGTGCCCCTAGGCCCAAAGCATTGTCATCCAATCATGCAACAGACATATTATCACTATTAACGTCACTCAGGATTAAGTAAGTAAATCACGTCAACAAGTGGCAGTCAGCGGACGCTGGACAATCCTCCACATGGCAATCCACACCACACATAGGCTGTTAACCCGGCATTGACTGGGGTCTCAGCAGAACGCCATTGACGGAGGGGGGGGGGGGGGGGCGTTAAACGCCCCCTGGTTATCTTCCGAACCAATGATCGCAGCGAGACAGAAGTGGCGATCGAAAGCTCTCAATGAGACGAATCTAAAGCATGCTAAAAATGTCAAAGTGAGGTAAAATGTCAGGTCACGGTCAGGTCAAAGGTCAAAATCGGCGTATTTGAGTTTATGGGCCATACTTTCCATCTAAAGCCTTCGATTGCGACCGGTTTCACCCAAAGTGCTGCTAAAGGTATGATACATATCCCGCATGAGCTAAAGTGAGATTGTTGGCCAAGGTCAAGGTCAAGGTCAGGTCACAAAAGGTCACTATGCTCAAAATATCTACGAAAGTCATGTAACACATGTTGTATGAGTTATTTTCCACGTATAATTCGATAGTGATAGTCATTTTACCACCTGACTTCATTTACTTGAAGTAAATGTAAATTTCAGGTCAAGTTCAGGTCACCGAAGGTCAAAATTTTAAATTGTTAAATCTAAACAAAAAAGGCATGTTGCTAGACCAGTTTTGTCTCAGAAATACAGTGGTGGCACTTATTTGTCTGTATCTAGTCAATAAAAGCCAAAAAACGCAATTTCAAAATATGACGTCATGCGTTACCCATACTTTAGATGTCATAAGTCAGTCAAAAATGGAGATATCAGTTTCAAATTTGGTATGGTAGTTGCCTATGTATGGTTCTCTTACATCTTCCGTTTTTTTAAATAAAATATTGTAGAACATTTTGATTTTGTGACAATTTCCCCCAAAAAAAAGTTTGAGTTTTTTTGGGGGTCAAAAACTAACATTTTCACAAATCCGAGATAGCCAGTTCGTAGCCGTTGCAATTTGCCATCTTTTGGCGCTTTTCGATTGCATTTTGCTTCAAATGTGACATTTGTACGGCCTGGCAAAGCTTAGCTGATTTTGGTGTAAAACTCGTGTGTAGTGACTAGTGACGTCACTAAATTCGCTATAGCTCGAAACAAAAATCGACGAAATTTCTTCATTTTTGCACACAAGACGTAAAAATTATATATAAGCAGGTACCCGAAGTTTCACGTTGATAGCGCTATTAGTTTTTCGGCTATTGCGAAAATTAATCACGGGGGACGTTAAACGCCCCCCCCCCCCGTCAATGGCGGGTTAACAGCTGCACTCACGTTTACTTTACATCCACCCCTACTTACGCATACTAGCCCATATACATGTATCTTGCAAGCACATCGACACACATGAATAGCCTCGCTGACCCAGCCTGCACAAGCCCACGTCACAGCTTACACATATAATATACCTTACAGCTAATGATGATGATGATGGTGATGATTGGGGCTTACGGGTGCCACATATATCACAACTAACCCCGTTAACAATCCGACATCGCTGGGCGCCGGAAGTTCAAAGTAGTCGGAGCACCCTTTCGCCAAATCATCCACCCTGCCCATTACCTTTCGCCCGACCTTCCCCCGTTGAGCACCGCCACCACTCACACGTAGTTGAAGATGGACAGAATCACGCCGAACACCATCTGGGCCACGCCGAGCAGCACGGAGAGCTTCATCTTGAAGGCGTTCTGGTATGTGACCTTGTTCTCGGTGATCTGCCAGACGGGGTCGAAGCCGAAGACGTACGGCTCGCCGCGGTAGCAGCTGGCGTTCTCCGGGGGAAGCATCAGCGTCTCCAGCTCCGTGCCAAGGATCTCCTCATTGGTGAAGCCGATCCGCCATGCGGAGCCGAAGATGTTGAGCGACTTGGAGAAGATGTCGTTGTAGATGAAGCCGGTGTACATTGAGAAGACACCCATCAGCAGGATGATGTACCGGCCGCCGAAGAAAATGGTCGCGATCTACGAGCGATAGGGAGGGGGGGGGGGGGAGTCAGTGACACCTAGTGACCACCAGTCGCGCTCGGCGTGTCTTCAGGCAGGTGGGCAGTGAGCAGGAATAAGACGCATTCACACTGCTATACGCCCCCTCGAATCGACCGACTACTCTTGTGAAGCTCTTTGAACTCGGTGTTTTCTCGGCAAAATTGCATGTGATATAACGTAAACTAACACCACGTAGACACAACGTGCAAGAGTGAAAACTGCGTCGTTTCTATGACGCCGTTTGACTCATGGATGCAATCAATCAGATCTAAAAACGACACCGCTCCACCATAATACAAACTCTCCCGAGCACACTCGCTTTAACCCGCGCACTGCAGGGGCTTTGCGCCGAACACGAACTGCAGGGGGGGGGGGGGGTTTGATTTCCGCCCCCCCCCCGAGATCTAAAAAAAAACGCAACGTAGCGAGAAGCGGAAAAAGGCACTTGATAGCTTCATACATGTTCTATCGAAAGTATTTCAGTGTTCTTTTAGGTCAGGTCAAAATTGAGGTCACCAGAGGTCATCAAAGGTCAAATGTTTCATTTTTTCCTGTTTTAGGACATCGCTCCAGAGATTCCCATATATCTCAGAAAATATTATAGTTAGAAACAAACGAAAAGAAGCAAACGCCAGCCAGTGCAATTTGCAATCGCTAAGGTGTCCTCAGATTTGATCGCAGGTCAATATTTGAGGCTCCAGAGGTCAAAAAGAAAAAATGTTTTTTTTTTGCTAAATCGTTTTTGCTATTAACTTTTTACTTAATAAAGATAACGGAAAACTGTTTACGCCATTGTGTTTATCATGTCAAGGCGCTTTGAATGATATATATGGTGACCTTGTTAAGTCAACTTAAGAATTTTACCTCAGGTCAAGGTCAAGTGGGGACCTAAGTAGGGCATGTTGCATATGGGAAGACGTGTCTCGACGAGACAAACACATTGATGTCTGTTTTACTTCTCTATCTTCATTATGTCGAGTTATTGACAGAAAAAGATGGTGACCTCGCATGACCTCAAATGACCCAATAGGGGTCACTGAACAAAACTTACACTTGGATCATCAAGAATATCCTATAATAACATAATCCAGAAGTAATTGGACTAATAGCATGCATATCCTTGAAATAGGAAGCATTTGTAAATTTCCCCCTCGACTTATTATGGGGAGGTTACGAAATTGACCTGACCTTAGGTCACCGATATCAAAATTCCGAAATTAACGAATTATAAGTACTGATGCCCTCATGACATCCTGTAAGTTTCAACCTGATCGGTGAAAAATTATGGCTTTGGCACAACTGCAAACATTTTTGGTGGTGGAGTCACTTGACCTGGTCTGGTGACCTGACCTGAGATGACCCCAGTATATTTTTTTCTCTCAAAGTGTGCGCAATTGATGTCCTAACAGGTGTACCAAAACCCGGCGGCGCTGTGCGCCGCCGTTTTTCGCTATCTTGGAAAAATCTGAGGGGGGAGGGGGCGGAAATCAACCCCCCCTGCAGTGCGCGGGTTAAAGCATGCGCAGTGCGCACCCAAGTCACAACACGGCTCAAGCTGACAGCCCCTCTCGCTTGCTTCACCGCCCCTCACGCAACACACGACCCGCGCCGCCGGGCGCCGCGTCTGAGCTGCTGACCGTCCGTACCTCGTTATCGATGCGTTTGGAGCCGAGTTTCTTCTCGTTGAGCACCATCCAGAGGGCGAACGCCGCCATGATGAAGCCGTGACCGATGTCGCCGAACATGACGCCGAACAGGAACGGGAACGTGATAATGGTGTAGGGCGCTGCCGGGCACGGAGAGACACGCAGACGGTGGATACTCACATACTGCTATGAAAACTTTAGTCAAAAAGCTCATTAATCAAGTTGTCAGGGTCGATAGGATCACCAGAGTTTCGACATAAACATCGAGCTGTTTTCGACATAGCATGAGGTGAAAATCTACCGAAACTCACTTTTGCACATTGCACACATTTACAGAAATTCCTTTTCCTCTATATCATTATCTGCAAATAGTACGACGTTTTTAGCATTCTATAGATCAATCTCGTGATGTTACCCTTGATGAGTGGGATGGTCAGCTGAAGTGAAAATAAATAAATAAATAAATAAATATGTATATTTTCCCTATTTGTTTCTATTCAGTCCTTTTTCTCACCTGGGTTCAGTTCGCGATATGTAGCCACACCATACGCATCCACGAGCGTCTGGAAGCCGTTGGTGAACTTGTTGGTCCGACTGAACGTTGGCGGGGCCTCGTGCGTGGTCAGCTTGTTCAGCACGGGACTGATGGTCGATCCAGCACGCTCCGAGCCGCGCCTCAGTGCCAGCTGCACCGCGCTGACGTCATCCACCGGCACCCAGCACTCGGCGATCAAACACTTCTGCGTCACGTCCAGGTTGAACAGGTTCAGCGTGTGGTAGATGGCCTTGATCTTGCGAACCTTGATGAACCAGATGCGGATGTTCTTGGCCGCGGCGACCAGCACGCGCTGCCGGTGGTCCTGGGTCTGGGAGAGCACCTGTGGGCGGCGCAGGGCCGGGGCGGGGTCAGGAGCTGACTCTACACTCAGAACGGGTCAGGGGATAACAGCATGTTGCACAGTGTAACTACGGCATGCGTAGACTTTACTGCAAGGGGATGGCTCACCACGTCATGGCTTTATGCATATCTGATTTCCTCCAAACTGTATGTTTCACAGAACATAAACACTAATATATTTAACATTGATAATGAAGGCGCACGTCCACTACATCGTCAAACGTCGTATGCCCGTGCCTACCATTTCTAAGACTTACGACTGACAAAACACCCGCCGGCGAATCAGACAGCCATGACGCGTCTTCATAAATGTCGAGAAAAACAAACCGCACCAAATATAAGAAACACACCCTGATTATTCGCTGCCTAGAGTTCACCCATGTGGAGTGCAAACACTATATGCGCCACTACCTGCGTAGAGACTCTCCAACCACATCCTTCACTGCCGTTTGCCTGCGCGCCCCCCCCCCCCCCTCCCGACTCGTGTTCACTAACCGTGTTCAGGTCTTCGATGCGGGTCATCACGCCCATCTTCCTCTCACGGCGCTCAGCCTGGGTCTCCGGACAGGGGTAGACCGTGGCACGGAAGCCCCCCCCCCCCCCCCGGCTCGTGTCCACTAACCGTGTTCAGGTCTTCGATGCGGGTCATCACGCCCATCTTCATCTCACGGCGCTCAGCCTGGGTCTCCGGACAGGGGTAGACCGTGGCACGGAAGCCCTCGGAAATCTTCTTCACACGAGTCTTGAGCTGTTCGCCTTGGAAGAACACAATGTAGACGTTCTTGTTCACCATGTCACCCTGCGAGATCGGGTCAGAGGTCAGGTCAGGCTCCTAGAATTGCTTTGGAGCTGGGGTGCAGAGTGGAAAATTCTAACTAAAAATAAGTATAAATAGTGGAAAATTCAACCAAAAAGCATATGTACCAGGCTTTATCACCCAATTACCTGCTCACCAAAATGAGTTATTACCTACACCAATTCTTACCTGTCTTTCCATCCACAGGCTGTCCCTATCATTACATCCATAAATCAGTATCAGGTTTCCAATTATCCAATACATTTTAAAATAAGGAGTGGAAAATTCAAAGTAAAATTCAGGAAAAAGAGTGGAAAAATAGTATCCATAGGGTGTCATTTTTCACCCAAATTTCCCAATGCTAAGACACTGGGTCAGGTCAGGGGTCAGGTCAGGGGTCAGGTCAGGGGTCAGGTCAGGGGTCAGGTCAGGGGTCAGGTCAGGGGTCAGGTCAGGGGTCAGGTCAGGGGTCAGGTCAGGGGTCAGGTCAGGGGTCAGGTCAGGGGTCAGGTCAGGGGTCAGGTCAGGGGTCAGGTCAGGGGTCAGGTCAGGGGTCAGGTCAGGAGTCAGGTCAGGAGTCAGGTCAGGAGTCAGGTCAGGAGTCAGGTCAGGAGTCAGGCCAGGTCAGGAGTCAGGCCAGGTCAGGAGTCATGCCAGGTCAGGAGTCAGGCCAGGTCAGGAGTCAGGCCAGGTCAGGAGTCAGGCCAGGTCAGGAGTCAGGCCAGGTCAGGAGTCAGACCAGGTCAGGAGTCAGACCAGGTCAGGAGTCAGACCAGGTCAGGAGCCGGGCCAGGTCAGGAGTCAGGCCAGGTCAGGAGTCAGGCCAGGTCAGGAGTCAGGCCAGGTCAGGAGTCAGGCCAAGTCAGGAGTCAGGCCAGGTCAGGAGTCAGGCCAGGTCAGGAGTCAGGTCAGGAGTCGGGCCAGGTCCGGAGTCAGGCCAGGTCAGGAGTCAGGCCAGGTCATATCGTGTCAGCAGCAGCCGCTTGTGGCTTGAGGACAGCGGTCGCAACACACCAGACCACAGCGACAATGACGACAGCAGCCGGTGAGAGGTAGCACACACCAGGCCTGGCATAACAAAAAGCCCTCAGCCGTGTGTTTATTGTCGGACTGTTACGACAGCCCAACTGGCTGCGGCCATATGCCGCCGAGAACGCTCTCTCCGTTAAAAGGCACAGCGGCGGCCAAACCACACGTCATTATCAGGCGAGGAGTTCCCTAGCGCAGGCGCGCTCGGATTTCTTTGCCACGTCTTCCCGGAACTCACGGCGACACACGTGGAAAGACATTCAACGATTTCTGATTTAATCTCGGAAGTCCATCGACACCGAAAAAGGCACCAGTGCATAGTCAGACCGGCTCAACAAACACTTTGCATCTGTGGGACCGCGGGTGGCGGCAGCGATAGACAGCGAACGTTCGGACCGTGCCCCCTCCCTCCGCGTCCGCGCTGCGTGGTCAGCGGTGCATTCCGCGTCCGGCCGGCAACGCTGCCGGAGCTGGCAGTCGCTGTCCGACGTATGTCCGGCTCACGGGCGTCCGGAGACGACGGCATTACGATAGACATGGTACGGATGACTCTTCCGGTCATTGGCCCAGAACTGCTGCATGTCATTAACCCTTCCATTAAGTCGGGTGTGCTACCTTCGTCGTGGAAAATGGCTAGTGTAATTCCGCTACACAAGTCGGGCTGCAAACTCGATCCGAACAACTACAGGCCAGTGTCAATTCTCCCAACCGTCGAAAAAATAACGGAGCGCATTATCTGTGAACAGCTTATGACTTATTTGTTAGATCACAACATTCTTTGTAGCGAACCGCACGGCTTTAGACCGGGGCACTCTACGGAGTCAGCAATGCTTGACGTCATCGGTCACTTGGTTGATAATATGGATTCTGGTCATATTTTCAGGTATTACGACAGCTGACACATCTAAGGCTTTTGATTCTGTGGAACACACCAGGCTTTTATACAAATTAGGTTGGTACGGTGTACACAGCCATTGGTTTGAAAACTGGCTTGCTGACCGCTCTCAGTACGTTAGGGGAGGATTGTTGAGCGCGCCTGTCACGCACAGAGTAATTCAAGGTTTCTCGGGCCAATTCTGTTCCTTTTATTCACTAATGATTTGCCATCTTACTTTGACGACTGCAAAATCGTGTTGTATGCAGATGACGCACAATTCATTCACTGTTGTAACACTGTAGATTTGCCCAGCCTTCAGTGTCGCGTTGAAGCAAGCTTAAAAGTAGCGAGCGCTTGGTTTGCGGATAATATCTTGCGTATCAATCCAAACAAAACTGATATCATGATAGTTCGGTGTAGGCAGCGACGCTTAGATATATATTTTTGTGTTATCTTCGGAGGCACCGCTATTCACCCATCATCATCTGTTAAGGTTTTAGGCATGGCTGTTGACTGTAACTTGACGTGGGCTTCACACGTGTCTTTGGTGGTGCGTCGTTGCTATGCAATCATCAGCGGCCTGTCTAAAATGTCTCATCGTTTGACATCTGACGTGAAAAGGTTTTTAATTGAAGCGCTAGTGTTTCCTCATATTTTGTATTGTTTGACTGTATATGGTGCTTGCGGTACAACTCAACGACACCGTTTGAGTTGTGCGGTCACCAAACCAAAACATTCACCAAAACGGTCACCAAAGCAACACCAAAAAGTTATAAACCACTGTGCTCGCATTGTATTTTGTTCTAAAAAACGCGATCATGTCTCACCGCTTTTAAATCAGCTTAAAGGGACACTCCCAACCTTAACATTAGTTTTGAGTTGAGATAGCCATGTTGTTGGATTTGCATTGAAATTAAGTAGGGTAGCAGTTAAAACAACCGCATAGGTCTAATAAAAAATAAATTCGAGCTTGGTCTTGACAATTGTAACGAATAAACCCCACGTGTATTTGAATAGGGGTCTAAAGCTGAGACGTCACCTCTCTTTACCAAATGGTGATGATAGTCGACTTGTTTTAAGGTTAGATTTGGAGGTATTTGCGTGTTTCAAATGGCTTGGTAATTGGTTTGTTTTGTATTTAAAGCGCCAGAATTGTCTCGAAATAATTGTGCCATATTTTGGCAGCGTAAAGGATTTGTCTCTCTATATTTCAATATGACGTCATCAACACAAATATTAAAACTTAACTTTTTTTTATGAAATTGAGCACTGTATGCGAGAAACAAATGTCATAATCGTGTTCGGCAGCAATTACTTCATATTTTGCACCACGATAGGCGTACATTTGACAACTTTTGGGAAGGTGGGAGTGTCCCTTTAACTGGCCGACCTTTGATGACCTGATTACCGAACGTGACGTAGCCATGATGTTCAGAGCCATGCATCACCCGCGCGCTCCCGACGCATTGCGAGATCGGGTCGTGTACCGGAGTGACGTGACGGTCCGAGACACGCGCGGTGCTCTTGCCGGTCTACTGCAGCCGCCTCGGGTGCGCAGGGAGTTGGCCCGAAGGTTTTTTACCTACCGGACTTCTGTGTGGAACCGGTCCCCCTCTGATGTTCGGGATGCGGTGACCGCTCGCGGGTGTTGGGGAGCTGTGCGGGCGTGGTTGCGGGGGCCGGATGAGCAGTAGTTTGTTTGGCCATTAGTTTGTTTGTTGGGGCTTAAGGGCGCGACGACTGCATGGTCAATTTGCGCCCATATTTTGGCCATTAGGAATCATGTTTTGACCGCATTTGTTGTATCCTTAGGTAATTAGAGTAGTCTCAACTGTGCTTTGCTATAATTGTACTGAAACATACTGTTTGACACTTGGCCATACAAGCCATTTTATGGAGGCTAAACGAAATACATGATGATGATGATCAAGAGGGCCCGTCGGGTAATCCCACCTCGATCTCTGGCACAGCAAGCAGCCGACAATAATGATAAGAGTGATTACGCTCATAATGATTATGGTGAAGATTTGCTGTTTATTGATTGGGGTTTTAGGGCGCGACGACTGCTTGGGTCAATTTGCGCTCATTATATGATGCAGATTGATACTGATGAATACAATGATCGTGATGATGACGTCACTCACCGAGACAGGGTCCTCGAGCGGCTCCTCGATCTCTGCCTGTCGCAGGAACACGTTGCCGCGGCAGGCGCGCCACAGCATCAGTTCGAACGCGTGCACCCGCTCCCGCTTGATGACGCCGGAGACGAAGCTGGAGAGACGAGGAGACAGTGAGCAGGGAGACGAGGGAAACGGGGAGGGAGGGTCAGGGTGGTGACGCCAAATATCCACGGACTGTCAAACAAGGTCTCCAGTCGCGGACTAAAAAGAACAGCGACTGGTTGACTCGCAGCTATTACCAGCTAACGATACCCCTAGACCACCTACCAGCTGCCAACGCACAGATGGTTGACAAGTCTCGATACGTTTTCACAGAACAACAGTTACTTGTTTGTGATTCAATCACGAGGCTCCCTCAATTTACAGCTTCCGTGAATAAAATTAGACCCAACTCAGTACCGTTAGTACATGGCACTCGCTGCCAGTGTTCACGCAGCACACGCAAAGACACGCCGCTCTCGGGACAGAGCGAGAACTGGATGTGAACATCGGTGAGGTCTCCGCAGCACTCACTTGAGCTGTCCGGTGGCGGCCGCTCGTCCGACCTCGTCGTTGGCGACCAGAGCGTGCTGGATGCCCTCCTGAACTTGATGACTCTCCTTCTGCGGAGGAGAGGAGGGGAAGAGGGGTGGAAGTCAGCGGTGGTCAGAGCTGAGAGCACGTGATCACTCCTGCGAGGGAGGGAAGGGGGAAGCGGTGGTCAGAGCTGAGAGCACGTGATGACTCCTGCGAGGGAGGGAAGGGGGAAGCGGTGATCAGAGCTGAGAGCACGCGATGACTTCTGCGAGGGAGGGAAGGGGGAAGCGGTGGTCAGAGCTGAGAGCACGTGATGACTCCTGCGAGGGAGGGAAGGGGGAAGCGGTGGTCAGAGCTGAGAGCACGTGATGACTCCTGCGAGGGAGGGAAGGGGGAAGCGGTGGTCAGAGCTGAGAGCACGTGATGACTCCTGCGAGGGAGGGAAGGGGGAAACGGTGGGCAGAGCTACGAACACGTGATGACTCCTGCGAGGGAGGGAAGGGGGAAGCGGTGGTCAGAGCACTCGGATTGCCGATCCACCATTGGCCATCCATAGCCCAACCTGATTCAGCTGTTGATACGTGGTGTGACGGAAGGAAAGAAGGAAGGTAATATGATCCGGCTGGGCAGCTGTGGTCACACAAGCCAGTCAGTCATCTGGCTAACATGTTCTGCATCACAAGGCAGCGCCATTTGCTCAATGAACTGGAGTGTTGCGCGCGGCTTCGTCATGATTTAATTGACTGCACCTCTAAAAAAAGGAATAAAGACCTCTACAAATAAATCAACCAACAAGAAACTAAGAACGCGCAGTGCATCGGCCATAACTGCAGCCGTACCGCGCTAACCAAAGTGTCGAGGACAGAGCTCCACATGCCACAGATGCGTCCGACAGCAGGGTGAGAGGGACGGGATGTTCGGTGCTGTGTGCAGGGGCACTCGACCAAAGATCAGACACAGATCTGATAATTGGCCGATAACCACCGAGGCCACTGGCACAGTGGTACAAACAGCCAATGTGGCTCACTGGCCAAGCAGTTACACGGAGCGTACCACTGTACTTTTCACGCATATAATGTGGAATTCGAACGTCTTTACGTCGCATCGATTCAGACAAATAAACTGAAACAAACGCAGTCTTTGTAACGTGTAGTGTCGAAAACTATCCGAATATAATTTTCCTATTGTGATAAAGTAACAAGAGTGTACCACAAGAAATTAGCCCTTTTGCAAGCGGCCGGTCTGTTTTCTCGCTGAAGCGAGTGATCATCCAAAAACGTGATTTACAATTTCATCCCTTTGCAGTCGTAATTCTTGCATTACATAAAATACAAAGAGTTAGTGTGCATGCCAGATCGTCTAGCACGGGCGTGCGGCTGACGATGTCAGCGGCTATGCCGTGTTCATCGCACTGGTCCGGACCGGACTCGACACTCCCAGGTCCCGGACCATCCTGGAGCCGGTGTTTATCGCCAAATGAGAGACGCTGGCACCAGGGGATGCACATACCTGTGACGACGCTGGCCAGTACAAGCCGGAGTCAATGTAAAACATGGACGGACATGATGACTAGAGTTGCTCGAACACTAACACAAACATGAGTCTGTCAATAGACTGAGATAGTGATGAGGCTCCACAATGTAAAGGACGAGTTGGTAACTCACTACATGAAAACGCAGGAGCAATATATGAGTAGATCAGAGTAGACCAGTAGGATGAGTAGGATGATACAGAAACATACATATGTTTATCAGAGTATATTAGCAGGACACGTCCATTAGACGATGAACAAATTGTAACTGCCCGTTCGTGGGAGATGAAATTGCAATGAAAACATAAACGTCAGTAACTAGATGGGGCATTACATGCAGACAAAGCGGGGATACCAAACCGGTTTACAGGACAGGGATACGATCTGTTTAGGGAAATGGACCCCGTTGGATCCCGTGGACCGTGGATCGGGATACGGGACCGGGCTGCAGGAAAGAGGGTAAGGGAATAACAGGATACGATAATGGGACAGGGGATACGAGGACAGGGGATACGGGAAAGGGAATACGGGAAAAGTGGATACGGGAACAGGTTATATGGGAAAAGAGGATACGGGAAAAGGGGATACGGGAAAAAGGGATACGGGAAAGGGGGATACCGGAAAAGGGGATAGGAGAAAAGGGGATACGAGACAAGGTGATACGGGAAAAAGGTGATACGGGAAAAGGTGATACGAGAAAAGGGGAATACGGGAAAAGGGGAATACGGGAAAAGGGGATACGTGAAAAGGGGATACGTGAACAGGGGATACGAGACAAGGTGATACGGGAAAAAGGTGATACGGGAAAAGGTGATACGGGAAAAGGTGATACGGGAAAAGGGGAATACGGGAAAAGGGGATACGTGAAAAGGGGATGCGTGAAAAGGGGATACGTGAAAAGGGGATACGGGAAAGGGGGATACGGGAAAGGGGGATACGGGAAAGAGGGATACGGGACAACGGTTGGGAAAAAGATCACTGGAAAAACTATACGGAAACGCAATATGGGATACGGGAACGGGATACGGGAACGGGATACGGGAACGGGATACGGGAACAGGATACAGAAAGAGGGTACAGAGACAGGATGAATATGACAATGCCTTCTTACCTCATCAAAGAAATGCTGAGTCTTCATCAGAATGTGCTTCAGTTCGGTAAGCTCCAAGAAGTTCTTTTTTAGTGTTACAGCATTGCCATTAACCTCCTTCAGTTCAGTTTCCAGTTTCTCGAATGAAGCCTGAAACACAAGTTACAATTTAGCAGAGGAATGATGCATCAGGCACAGCTGAGTATCAAAACATGGATATTGTAATCAGTAGGTATGGTTAGAATCAATCATTCAGCTTGTCTCAATTTGCTTTCAGTTCAATTTAACACACCAAACTGTTCCTGTCTCCCAACAAGAGTCATCTTCGCGTGTGACTGACCTCGAGGTCGATCATTTCCCTGGGCGGCGGAGCCTCGGGGCTCTCGCCAGTGTCCAGCATGGGAATTTCGTCCTTGTTGATCTCACGCTCGAAGTACTTGAGTTTGCGTTCCATCTCGTCGCAGCGACGCACTTCGTTCACAAACTTGCGTTGGAACGAGTTCACATCGGGATTGAGCTTCCAGGCAGAAAAGGCGAGGGTTAGAAGGGATGCACATAAGAGAAGAGCATCAATGAGCAGCAATGAATGCACAGCAATTAATGAGCAGCAATGAATGAGCAGCAATGAATGGGCAGCAATGAATGGGCAGCAATGAATGAGCAGCAATGAATGATCAGCAATGAATGAGCAGCAATGAATGAGCAGCAATGAATGAGCAGCAATGAATGAGCAGCAATGAATGAGCAGCAATGAATGAGCAGCAATGAATGAGCAGCAATGAATGAGCAGCAATGAATGAGCAGCAATGAATGAGCAGCAATGAATGAGCAGCAATGAATGCGCAGCAATGCATGAGCAGATAAAATTAATGAGTGAGGATGAGCAAGATCAAATAAGAATGAAGAAATGGGGGAACGAGTGTGGATTGCTGACAAAGTGTGACCAGAAGAACTGAATATCTGAGCAGTGACAATAAACTAAGTGGTAAACTAACTAAGTAAACATGGAGAAGTAAAGAAAAGGTTCATGACATACTGCCAGGGATGTAGCTGCGGGGGGGGGGGGCACAGGGGCCATGTCCTCCCCCCCCCTGAGCAACCAGTTTACACTAGATAAAATGCGATCTTGCGCAAACCAGTTTACACTAGATCAAATGCGATTCTGAGACGACCTGACCACCCCCCTTCTGACCGATATCTCTGAAACTGACCTACTCTCAGCAAACCGACATGGACCCCTGGGCCCTGACCCAAACTGTGAGCACACACAGCAGACTCACATCTCTGAACTGGACGGCCCCCAGCTCCCCGAGCTCAGAGGCACAGTTGTAGGCTGCCTCTGTCTGCAGGAAGAGCTGGTAAAGCTCCATGTGCTCACTCTTGAACAGGCCCCAGTCCATGGCCATGGTAGCTGTGGGCATTTCAGAATGATGCACCATGGTCAATAGAGCTGTTGTTGGTCAGATAAATCATAACACAAAATCATGCTCATTAATTATGGGGCGAGATAAGATATCTAAGTTGACAAATTCACTGGTGGAACTATAACATCTAAACATGTTGTTTTGAAGGGGGAAAATCCCCAAAAAGCATATATTTTCATATGTTGTTTTTTATCAGGATTTTTCTTCTCCAATTTAGACATTGTGTGCCAGGGCCATGGTCATCCCCTTTTGGATCTAGTCCTGATGTTTTTTAAAATTTGTATTGTAATAGGCTCACCAATGCAATAAGCAAATGGAAAAATAAATCAGCAAATGTTACTAAACTAACTAAAGACACATGCCACACCAATTGTCTGCTATTATCTACTGGATTATTAGGATGAGATTTAACCTGATGCTCATTTGGGAACATTAAAGGAAATAGTTCACCTTCAACATTAGTTTTAAACTGAGATAGCAGTTTTGTAGCCTGTGTTGGGAAACCCCTATCTGCCAGTTTTCTTGACTGAAAAGACTCCAGCCGAAATGGTGAATATATTTGAGTTTTTGGTGAAGGAATGCAGTGCTGGCGAAAGAATGTTGTACTGGTTCTAGCCTTGGCAGAGGCTATACCATCTGCCACTCAGCTTGCAGCTGGTGCTAGCAGGCAAATCGCCTGCCGCCGGTTGGCACATCTCCAATGCGAGTCTATCTTTATGAGACTACTTTCAAATCTGATTGGCTGAACCATTTTTACATTCGCATGACGTCAGGACTCTGCCTAAGAGAGTATGCATGTAGTTTTGATAAACAATACAAATTTACGGCCTTCTGTCCTGAATCGGCGCGATATAAGGCCATTTTTGACAATATAAAAATACATTGTATTACAAAATATAATCAAATCGTGTTGGGTAAAAATTTCAAAGGTGAACTATTTCCTTTAAATGAGTGCCTAAAATATATTTTTGGTCAAGAGCCTCCATCAATAGCATGTTTAGCTCAGGATAACCAACATTTACTAATTATCCAATGTTTATGCCCACAGACACTGATGAATCAGTATGGAACATATGAGCTTGATGGGAGTGAGAGCTCCAGGCCTTACCGCCATAGGACCTTTTTCAAATCCTGATCAAAGTAAGGTAAGGTAAGAAAAGCTAAAACAACATGAGATTCTTTGTTAAATAGATCACAAGATAGCACACCTTCAGCTCAGTTGTGGCTTTGGGCAGTAGAGCACCTTTTTATGAAATCAACTGATATTTGCAAAACTATACTTCCTATGAGATTTTAACCTATCAAAATGTATGGTGACTAAAATATAATAAGCTAATGCTCTCTCCTCTAATTGCCCGAGACCCACAATTGAAATGGAATGACAAGGGCACAAAATGAATGGCAGACGGCCGACGGGACATCGTGATCGAGCTGGAATATGTGAATACGAATGAGCTTGTTACCTTTGTGTACCTCGTCGAAAAAAAATCACACCATGCAACACATGCAGAAAATTTCGTTACAACCCAAAACACGACCCAGCCAACCAAATGCACAGGTGCACTCCAACACTACAGGCACCAGCAAATTCTTTGTTATCTTGTTATCGGCGTCATATGACCGCGTGGTATAGATGTCGCCCCCGGCTTTTCACGCGGCCGTCATGTGACGCAGATTAGCAACTAAGAAGCTGCTTCCATCTATGTTCAGAAACACAAAGCTCAAGTACGGTAAGACATACAGGGTGCTCTACTGGGCTTTTTGCGCGATCGGGCACCATGACGGCTACACCATTACGATTTACGACCATGACTGAGACCAGGCACGTAGCCAAGGGGGGGGGGGGGGGGGGGGGGGGCTCCCCCTGGAGGCCAAGAGGGCCCTTTTCGGCACGCTGAGCGCGCCGAAAAGGGCCGACGAGACCGCGCGAAGCGCGGTATCATGGGCTCTTTACCACGCGAAGCGTGGTCTTTAGAGAGTTTAGATCACTTCAGAGGCCCTTTAGGGCCACCAGGGCCCTCTCTGAAAGACCAGAGGGCCCCATGGACGTTCAAAAGAGCCCTGTGCATGTCAGAGGGGCCCCTGGCCAGACTGAAAGGGCCCCTGAGCCAGGCGCGTAACCAGGGGCGCAGCCAGGGGGGGGGGGGGGGCAATTGCCCCCCCCCCCTTACGGGTCACAGGAGGCCTCGCCGAGATTGGCCCAGATACCATTTGCATTAGCTAAATGGTTTTAAAAAAGACACAGAGGAGCCCTCAAACCAGACAAGGGTCACTCTGGTGCATGTCAAGGGCCCACATAGACACTGAAGGGCTTTCAAAGCCGGCCCAGGGGCCTCTGGGGCATGTCCAAGGGCCCATTGAGCCCACAGATGAACCAACAAAACTGTCAAGGGGCCTTTCGAGCATGTCCAGGGGCCCCATTGAGCCCACTTAAGGGCACACAAACATGCCCGGGACTTTTAGAGCATGCCCTGGGGCCCATTGAGCCCACTCAGGGCCCCAAAACCGGCCCAGAGACCTCTAGAGCATGTTCACTTGTCCAGGGGCCAATTGAGCCCACCTACGGCCTAACAAACATGCTCAGTGGCCTCTCGAGCATGTCCATGGGCCCATTGAGTATGTTCAGGGGCCTTTAGAGCCTGCCCAGGGGCCCATTATAGTCTGTTTTGGGGCCTCTTGAACCTGCCCAGGGGCCCATTATAGTTTTCCCAGAGGCCCATCGAGTCTGTTCAGGGGCCTCTCGAACCTGCCCAGGGGCGATTAGAGCCTGCCCAGAGGCCTCTCGAGCTTGCCCAGGGGCCCATTGAGTCTGTTCAGGGGCCTCTCGAACCTGCCCAGGGGCCTTTAGAGCTTGCCCAGGGGCCCATTGAGTCTGTTCAAGGGCCTCTTGAACTTGCCTAGGGGCCATTATAGTCTATGCAGGGGCCTCTCGAGCTTTCCCAATGGTCCATTGATCCTGTTCAGGGGCCTCTCGAACTTGCCCAGGGGCTATTAGAGTCTGATCAGGGGCCTCTCGGCTTGCCAAGGGGCCATTGAGTCTGTTCAGGGCCCTTTCGAGCTTATCCAGAGGGCCATTGAGTCTGTGAACGGGGCCCTCGAGCCTGCCCAGGGGTTGCTAGCCGTCGCCTGGAACGCCTGCTAGCCGTGGTCGGCGCGGTCATAATGAGTGGTAATGTGCTGTACTATGACCCACCTGATGCAATGTTTTCTTGGGTTTAAAAATGGTAATTTGATAAGTCTGATGCGTTTTTGAATTGGGGAGGGTCGGGGGAGGTCTGGGCGAACTCCCCCACTTTTAGAAGGCGTGGGAGGGGGGTCGACCCCTCCACCTTTTGCGGGAAAAGTTAACAATTTATCGTAAAAATTGTATTTGCAGTGGTCAAAATCCAGCTATCAAAAACTGGACAATTTCGCGCCGCTTCGCGGCATGACATAAGTTTCGCAATTGCTTATACAAATTTGGAAAATAGGAAAAAGAATTGCATTAAGTGTCTGGCAGAGGCTCTCCGTGGCGGGAATTGCTGGCCTTAGTGCCCATTCCCTTCATAAAATATTCACTTCTAAGTTTCAAGCAGGCCACATGTTTAGCTAGTTCCAGAAAAAGTTCCGAAAAGAGTTCCGAAAAAGGCGACGCGAACGCAAAGACGAGGAGATCGGCACCCGGAAGCTGCTCCAGTGGTGCACAATTCGCTGGACCGAAGAGCTAATAGTGGAAACAGGCCAGGACCATCTCATCAAGCCATCTCACCTCACGGTCTGGTTCCAATATTAACATTTCGTTTTCCAGGACATAAAATTAACATTTTCATGCCGCTTCGCGGCGTCACATCGGTAGTCATCGTCATAACGAAGCCATAGTCATCATCATCGGTTCGTCGTTACGCTGAATTGAATGAATAGCATTTTTAGCTTATTATCCGAGCAACAAGGCCCACCGCCTATATTTCTGGGTTTTATCAGGCAAAACCGTAACAATTTCGCGGCGCTTCGCGGCGCTAACTAGCAAATACATACCTACCTACTATAACATGAAAATCCACATAAAAAATGCTGCAAAAGCTTAAATACAGGTATCAAAATGGGGGTACATTTTTTTCATTTCAGCCGCCCCCACACTCAAAAGCCGACCTCCACCTGTTGTCAGCTAAGATATGTTTTCTCTCCTGTACGTAACAATAATTAGTAACAACATTAGTAATGCGCTCAGTACAATGCCTACTGAAGGTCCTGGTCCAATCCAGCTCATCACAAGTAGACGAAGACAAATTGTTAAAAAGGGGGCCTCACAAAATAAAGTGGC
>JAXIVJ010014499.1:25000-34220 GCA_036785665.1 Chirona hameri | reverse complement strand
CTTCTGTGACAAAATAAAGCAATTTAGTTGCAAATAATCGAGTTATAGCGAATTTAGTGACGTCACTACATACGAGTTTTACACCAAAGTCAGCTAAATTTTAACAGACCGCACAAATGCCCTATTTTGAGGAAAATGCAATCCAAAAACGTCAAAAGATATCAAATGGCAAGGGCTACCAGATGGCTATCTCGGATGTTTTCACATTTTGGCCTTTGACCCCCAAAAATGAGAAACAAATGGGGGAGGGGGAGAAATACCAACAAAATCAAATTTTTCAAATATATTAAAAAATACGGAATACATGTCAGATAACTACATATGGGAAACTACCATACCACATTTCAGAATTATATCACCATTTTTGACTGGCTTATGGCATCTAAAGTATGGGTAACTCATGACGTCACATTGTGAAATTGCCTTGTTTGCTTTTATTGACCAGCTACAGACAAATAAATGCAACCACTGTATTTCGGAGACAAAACTGGTCTAGAAACATGCCTTTTTTATTTAGATTTATCAATTTACAATTTTGGCCTTCAGTGACCTGAACTTGACCTGACATTGACATTAACTTCACGTAAATGAAGTCAGGGGGTAACATGACTATCACTATCGAATCTACGTGGAAAATAACTCATAAAACATGTGTTGCATGACTCGTAGATATGTTGCGCATAGTGACCTTTTGTGACCTGACATTGACCTTGGCCTTGGCCAACAATCTCACTTTAGCTAATGTGGGATGTGTATCATACCTTTGGCAGCACTTTGGGTGATCATGGTCGCAATCGAAGGCTTTGGATGGAAAGTATGGCCCATAAACTCAAAGACGTCGATTTTGACCTTTGACCTGACCGTTACCTGACATTTGACCTCATTTTGAAATCTGTGGGTATGCTTTAGTTCGTCTCATTGAGAGCTTTCGATTGCCGCCTTGTGTGTCTCGCTGCGATCATTGGTTCGGAAGATAACCAGGGGGGGGGGGGGGGGGTGGGCGGTTAACGCCCCCCCCCCCCCCAGTCAATGGTGTTCTGCTGAGACCCCAGTCAATTCCGGGTTAACCAATGCCGACCTGAAATTTGACCTTAGTTTGAAAATGTTTCAGTATTCTTTAGGTGTGTCTTGTTGAGAGCTTTCGATTGCAGTATTTTTGTCTCAATACTACTGTTCTGAAGATAAGGGAGGGGATGGCAATATCACCACTGAGTTAGTGGTGTTCGGCTGATACGCCAGTCAAAGGTGACGTCTCAGCCGGCGTGTCATACAATTTTGGTGATCTTTCGAGAAGAAAAGATACTTCCCCATATTAGAGGTATACAAAGCTAAAGCCTAACTCCACCGATACAATATCGAATAATTGTCATGAAAAAGGAGAGGAATTATAATCTAGCTCCGACAATCCAGTCCTACACATAACTAATTAACTACACACCATGTGTTATTCGTCCCGGAGTCAACACATTCCACATTACAGCACGTCATGGGACACGCACAGCAGAATTTCAGCGTCACCAGCCCATGTTCCACCACGACCCACGCCAGGGATAAGGATCACCACACGGCCGCCACACAGCGAGCCAATCACAGCGCCGCTCGGGTCACAGCGCCTCGAGCACCGGGACCTCCAACGGCCGCACCGCCAGCCAATCACAGAGCCGCTCGGGTCACAGCGCCTCGGGCCCCGCGATCTCCAACGGCCGCACCGCCAGCCAATCACAGCGCCGCTCGAGTCACAGCGCCTCGGGCACCGCGACCTCCAACGGCCGCACCGTGAGCCAATCACAGCGCCGCTCGGGTCACAGCACCTCGGGCACCGCGACCTCCAACGGCCGCACCGCCAGCCAATCACAGCGCCGCTCGAGTCACAGCGCCTCGGGCACCGCGACCTCCAACGGCCGCACCGCGAGCCAATCACAGCGCTGCTCGGGTCACAGCGCCTCGGGCATCGCGACCTCCAACGGCCGCACCGCCAGCCAATCACAGCGCCGCTCGAGTCACAGCGCCTCGGGCACCGCGACCTCCAACGGCCGCTGCGCCGTTCGTTGGGGTGAACACACCGCGTGGCTCGGCCGAGCCGCCCGGCCAGAACCGCCACAAGTGACGCAGTTCCGTATCTCTAATCGAATGGGCTTGATCATGGATCCAGTTGATTAATGACATCAATTACGGACTCAAAGCTGAGCCAAAGTTCGGGAGTGTTGTATAATGAGTTTTTCGTACATATGTGCTATATAAATACCAGTCTACCAGCCGATTACAAGACGGGATTTATGTCCCCCGCGTAGTACGTATTCACATAAATGGTTATCTCAGGAATTACAGAAAACACACTGAAAACAACGAGAACTTTGACTGGTCTTCGAGAGCCTCACCGGCGCTCGTTCGACCACCACATGTCTGGACATTCTCGTCTGAGAACCCTTCTTAAACGTTCTCGAACTAAGATTTCACAGCCATATCAATGTAGAACTTCTAGAGGTTTGGGGGGATTACCAGAGCACCCTGTATAATTTCGGAAGAATCCTTCTGCTATTCTTTCGGTGAAAGTTTGAGACACTGTTTTGGTATCCAGCGTCTCGAAATGAGAACCCATGAAAGCTTCAACATTGCTTAATGCTCGTCCGATTACGCCTTGTTTGTCTCCGGCGATGTTATGTGCGTAACTATTTGGTAGTACGCAAACGAATATTCCCGCATTGTGCAAATACTTATGTGACAGTTACGCACACAATTGTAATGGTAATTGTAATGTTACATAACTGTTGTTCCACGAACCTCGAGCCGCGTGGCAACCCATACACGGCATGGCTCCTAAAAAAATCCTACAAAAACGGAACTTTTAGTTACCAAGACACGTCAGAGAAAGAATATCGATACATTCTGTATCAAGTTTTGGCGGTAATGAGATTATGCCGTCGCCTCATACCAAAATCCTTGGAGTGTGTAGAGATCCTGTGCACCCCCACTGTGTACGCCTCTGCGACCCTACCTTCTGTAGGGCCTGGCGCCGCCTCTGCGCTGGCCGCGCTAGCCGTAGCCGGAGGCTGTGGCTGGGCTCGCCCGCGGTCTGGGGCCGAGCCGGCCAGTTCCACGCGTGCTGTCGTGAATACAGCTGCTTCTCCGATCGCTTGTGTGAACCGCTGACTCTCGCTTAGACGGAACTTTATAAGGACAACATAACATGGCGCGATCGGTAGGACCGAACCTACGCTCCCACAGGGAGCGAGCGCCGTCCCACATGGTGCTGGACGGCGCAGCACGAGGCCGCCTTCCGACGCACGAAGAGTGTGCTGTCGTCGCCGCCCGTGATGGCCTTCTTCGAGCCTCATCTGCCGACCGTCCTCCAGACCGACGCTGCCAAGACGCGGGGTCTGGGATATGCACTGCTGCAGAGACACGGCGACGACTGGCGCCTGGTTCAGTGCGGGTCTCGGTTCCTCACCGATACCGAGTCGCGGTATGCGGTGGTGGAGCTGGAGCTGACCGCCGTCCTCTGGGCCTGCAAGAAGTGTCATCTCTACCTGGCCGGCATGCCGCAGTTCGACGTTGTGGTTGACCACAGGCCTCTGGTCACTATTTTAAACCACAAGCAGCTGAACGCGATCGACAACCCGCGTCTGCAGCGGATGCGAGAGAAGCTGTCAGCCTACAGCTTCACTACAAGCTGGCAGAAGGGGTCGTCGCATGTCATCCCCGACGCCCTCTCTAGGGCGCCTACCAGCGACCCCGTCGCTGACGACGACGTGGGAGAGGAAGACGGCGACCCGCTGCACGCCAGCGTCATCTCTGCGCTGCAGGCCGCCAACCAGACGGAGGAGGGCGCCCAGCTGGCGCCACTGGTCGACCCGACGCTGGAGAGGATTCGCGCCGCTGCAGAGCGCGACCCGGCGTATCGGACCCTTCGTGACCTGATTCTGGCCGGCTTCCCGGAGAACCGGTACGAGGCGCCCCCTGCAGCTCGGGCGTACTGGGGCGTACGCCATCAGCTGGCCATCGACGACGGACTGGTGGTCTACGGCGCTCGACTGGTCATCCCGACCGACCTCCGCCGCGGTGTGCTGGAGCGACTACACGAGTCACACCAGGGCGTGGAGAGGACCAAACGGCGCGCCCGGCTCAGTGTGTACTGGCCCGGCATCGACCAGGACGTGGCTAACACCGTCACCTCCTGTAACCAGTGCCGTCAGCGTCTCCCGAGCCACGCCCGTGAGCCAATGTGGCGTGAGGACGACAAGCCGACCCGCGTCTTCGAATCGGTCTCGACCGACTACTTCCATGCCGGAGGACACACGTACTTAGTGTACGTCGACCGGCTGTCCGGATGGCCGTACGTCACGACCTGCCCCCGCACGGCCTCAGCGGACCATCTGACGCGACAGCTCCGCATGCTGTTTGCTCAGACGGGGGTCCCGTCTGTACTTCGGTCAGACGGGGGACCTCAGTACGCGTCTGGCACGCTACGCCGCTTCCTGCAGCGCTGGGACGTCACCCACGAGATGTCATCTCCGCACTACCCGCGCTCCAACGGACACGCCGAAGCGTGTGTGAAGACGGTGAAGAAGCTGGTGCTGGCAGCTTCCGCCTCCGGACGTCTGGACGACGACCAATTGGACCGCGGCCTTCTAGAACTGCGGAACACGCCACGCGTGGACGGAAGATCACCAGCACAGGTCCTGTTCGGTCATCCGCTGCGTTCTGGCGTCCCGACGCACCATCGCGCCTTCGCTCCCGAGTGGCAGCGAGCCGCAGCCGCCTGCGACGAGACGGCTGCCGAGACTCAGGAGAAGGCGGTCCGCTACTACGACGCGTCTGCGCGCCAGCTGTCTCAGCTGAAGATCGGTAGTCGCGTCGACCTCCAGGACCCCGCCACCGGCCGATGGGACCGCATCGGTGTGATCGTCGGTATCGGACAGCGCCGGACCTTCCTCATCAGGACAGCTAGCGGCCGTGTCCTGTGGCGGAACCGCCGCTACCTGAGACCGTACCGGCCGCTCTTGACAGAGCCCGCCGTACCGTCCGAGACGCCTGCCGCCGGCGCGCAGCGGTCCGCTGCGCGCGCCCCCAGCGGCTTGTGTCTGCTAACAGCTCCCAGCGGCCACCCCTGCCTGCCGGCGGCGCTCAGCAGCCGCCATCGGTGGAGCCTGCCGCTGCCGCCCCTCGACGTTCGCGTCGACCGCGCCGCGCGCCGCGGCGCCTCCAAGTTCGATGGGGTGGGACCACATACAGTGATGACTGAAAGTTTTGAATGTGCCCACCGTAGTTTAGACATTTGCGCTTTGTGAGTTGCTCATTGTGTTTGGCAGCGCAATTGTCTTGAGGGGGAGATGTAGAGATCCTGTGCACCCCCACTGTGTACGCCTCTGCGACCCTACCTTCTGTAGGGCCTGGCGCCGCCTCTGCGCTGGCCGCGCTAGCCGTAGCCGGAGGCTGTGGCTGGGCTCGCCCGCGGTCTGGGGCCGAGCCGGCCAGTTCCACGCGTGCTGTCGTGAATACAGCTGCTTCTCCGATCGCTTGTGTGAACCGCTGACTCTCGCTTAGACGGAACTTTATAAGGACAACATAACAGAGTGTACGTTGATTCGGCTATTAACTGGGAAAAACAAGTGTCGCAGGTATGCCGTCGCTGTTACGTCGTTCTTATCGGTTTGTCAAAGCTGAGGAACAAAATCCCTGGCGAGACAAAAAAGCTCCTTGTTCAAGCCCTGGTATTTCCCCACGTCAACTACTCTTTGACCGTGTGGGGGTAGTTCTGTCAAAACATAGGGGGAGCGTATCCAGAAGGCTATAAACTTTGGGGCACGGATAGTCTCGGGACAGAAGCGACGGGCACACGTCACTCCTACTCTGGAGGCCCTGGGTTGGCTGCGGTTCGGAGAATGCGGTTCGGGGGTCCAATACAAAAATGAAAACTGGGTGGGGGCTTTCTTGAGCAGAAGAAAGCGGACGGTCATAGGTCAGAATGGGCCCTACACATGCCAAAATGGGAGCTTATAAACCGAATTAGCCGTCTTCAAGTCGGCATGGGTGATCCATGCCGACTTAAAGACGACCTGAGGGGCCCTCGGTCGGCCAGAGGCCCTCAGCCGTCCTGAGATGGATGGCCCTTGACCGGCCTGGGAGGGCCCAGAGTCGGCCTGAGGGCTCCCAGTTGTCTTCAGGGGTCCATAGTCGGCCTGAGGGGCCCACGGTCGGCCTGAGGAGGCCCTCGGTCGGCTCAATATTGCCCTCGGTCGGTCTGAGGGGGCCCTCGGTCGTTCTTTGGTGGACCTTGGCCGGCCTGAGGGCCCATATTCGGTCTGAGGGCTCACAGTCAGCATGAGGGGCCCACAGTCGGCATGATGGGGCCCTCGGTCGGACTGATGGACTCACTTACCGAATTGAAGACAGTCTGAAGGGCCCTCGGTCGTCCTGAGAGGCCCTCGATCGTCCTAAGATGGCCCTTGGTCGGCGTGAGATGACCTTCGGCCTGCCTGAGTGGGCCCACAGTCGGCATGATAGTGCTAAGAGTCGGCCTGGGGGCCCACAGTCGGCCTGAGGTGGCCCACAGTCGGCCTTAGGGGCCTTTGGTCGGACTGATATGGCCCTCAGTGGGTTTGAGGGGGCCTTGGTTGGCTTTAGGGACCATCGTTCCGCCTGAGGGGCCCTCGGTCGACCTTAGATGTCCCTCCTCCGGCCTGAGGGGGCCCTCAGTCAGTGAGAGGGGGTCAGTCAGCCTGAGAAGCCCTCCGTCGGCATGAGATGGCCCTCAGTCGGCTTGATGCCTGAGGTGCCCTCAGTCGGCTTGAGGGACCCTCGGTTAGCCAGGAGGGCCCAAGACCTCAGCCGGTCTAAGGAGGCCCTTAGTCTTTCTGGGAGGCCCTCAGTCAGCCTGAAAGGGTCCTCGGAGGGCCTTCGGGTTCCTCGGGTTTCCTCAGATGGCCCTCGGCCGGCCTGAGGGGCCCTCAGCCGGCCCGAGGTGCCCTAGTTCGACCTGAGAGGCATTCGATCGGTCTGAGGGGCCCTCGCTCGGTCTGAGATGGCCCTCGGTCGGCTTGATGGGGCACTTCGTCAGCTTGGGCCCTTGGTTGGCCTGAGCGGGCCTGGTCGGCCTGAGGGGCTCTTGTTCGGCCTGAGAGGTTCTCGATCAGCTTGAGGACCCTTGTTTGGCCCGAGAGGCCTACGTCGGCTTGACGGAGCCCTCGATCGGTAGGGCCCTCGGTCGGTCTGAGAGTCCTCGGTCGACTTTAGGGGGCTCTCGGTCGGATTGTGGGGACCCTTGGTCGGCCTGAAGGAGAACTGTCGGCCTGAGGGTCTGAGGGCCCGAGCGTATATCGGCCTGAGGGTCCCTGGTCTGGTCTGAAACATATTTTTAGGACTTGATCGTGTCCAATGCCTGACTGAGATGGCCCTATGCCAGTCTGAGTGGGCCCTCTCAATCTGAATGGGCTCTATGTCGGCCTGAGAGAACCTTAATTCAGTAAGACAGGACCCTCAGCGTCTTTGAGATGACCATCGGTCGACCTGACGGAGCTCGTCGCCGGTCTGAGGGGCCTTGCTGGGTTCTCCAAGGTCTTCTACTTTGGGGCAAAATGGGCAATTGCCCTCCCCAAACATACAATAAAATCGATAGGAAATGTATGTTTTTGCCCATCCCAAAAATCACGACTTGAAAATCTCTTTACTTTCTCCCGTTCAACAACTTCTCGTTGACGCCCCCCCCCCCTCAACAACGCTAGATTTCGCCACTACCTTATATTGCGGGGGCCTGTCTCTGGTGGGCCCCCTCCAGACTGGACCTCCCCAGACTCAGAAAGAGGTTTCCAGCCCTTGACCCGTGGCACTGAGATGGATATGAGCTGGAGCTGCCGCGAGTTAGAACGGAACACGCAAAGCGTAGTTTCCCTTACGAAGGACGGTAGCCGCTTGGAATGCGAGGCTGAGATGAGGCGGTAGGCCGCTTGGAATGCGAGGCTGAGATGAGGCGGTAGGCCGCTGGAATGCGAGGCTGAGATGAAACAGTAGGCAGCTGGAATGCGAGGCTGAGATGAGGCGGTAGGCCGCTGGAATGCGAGGCTGAGATGAGGAGGTAGGCCGCTGGAATGCGAGGCTGAGATGAGGCGGTAGGCCGCTGGAATGCGAGGCTGAGATGAGGCGGTAGGCCGCTGGAATGCGAGGCTGAGATGAGGAGGTAGGCCGCTGGAATGCGAGGCTGAGATGAGGCGGTAGGCCGCTGGAATGCGAGGCTGAGATGAGGAGGTAGGCCGCTGGAATGCGAGGCTGAGATGAGGCGGTAGGCCGCTGTGTATGCGATAGTAATAAGCCGGGCTCTTTTTACAAGGTTTTATTCAGGTTTAAACTGTATATGTTGTCTTGATCTGTGCATTTTTAACGAAGCATTTGATACGAATCCGATAGGAATGTTTTTACGAAGCGTTTATTTGAAACGTTGTCACCTGACGCGAGGCCTGAAAAGCCATTTCATGGAGTCCTCAATAAACTGTCTATCTGCCTGTGTCTGTCTGTCTGTCTGTCTGTCTGTCTGTCTGTCTGTCTGTCTGTCTGTCTGTCTGTCTGTCTGTCTGTCTGTCTGTCTGTCTGTCTGTCTGTCTGTCTGTCTGTCTGTCTGTCTGTCTGTCTGTCTGTCTGTCTGTCTGTCTGTCTGTCTGTCTGTCTGTCTGTCTGTCTGTCTGTCTGTCTGTCTGTCTGTCTGTCTGTCTGTCTGTCTGTCTGTCTGTCTGTCTGTCTGTCTGTCTGTCTGTCTGTCTGTCTGTCTGTCTGTCTGTCTGTCTGTCTGTCTGTCTGTCTGTCTGTCTGTCTGTCTGTCTGTCTGTCTGTCTGTCTGTCTGTCTGTCTGTCTGTCTGTCTGTCTGTCTGTCTGTCTGTCTGTCTGTCTGTCTGTCTGTCTGTCTGTCTGTCTGTCTGTCTGTCTGTCTGTCTGTCTGTCTGTCTGTCTGTCTGTCTGTCTGTCTGTCTGTCTGTCTGTCTGTCTGTCTGTCTGTCTGTCTGTCTGTCTGTCTGTCTGTCTGTCTGTCTGTCTGTCTGTCTGTCTGTCTGTCTGTCTGTCTGTCTGTCTGTCTGTCTGTCTGTCTGTCTGTCTGTCTGTCTGTCTGTCTGTCTGTCTGTCTGTCTGTCTGTCTGTCTGTCTGTCTGTCTGTCTGTCTGTCTGTCTGTCTGTCTGTCTGTCTGTCTGTCTGTCTGTCTGTCTGTCTGTCTGTCTGTCTGTCTGTCTGTCTGT
>JAXIVJ010014499.1:0-20000 GCA_036785665.1 Chirona hameri | reverse complement strand
AGATGACCAGGGGTCACAATATTCACACAATGTGGGTAATTGACGCCCAAACAGCTGTGCAAAATTTGACGGCGCTGCGCGCCGCCGATTTTCCACTATAAACGAAAAACCTCGAGTAGGGTCAAAATGACCCCCAGCAGGACGAAGAAAGTTGAGTAGTCGGTAGCAGGAGAATATGTCCCCAGTGTAACCCATCTGGATTCTACTCATGTTTGCCCGTCTAGATGCTACAAACAGGGGCGTAGGGACTATGTTCAAGTGGGGGGGGGGGGGGGGGGGTGGCAGGAGGAATTCTGAAGTCGATTCTTTCCATGCAACGCCCATATGCGTAATGTTAAAATAAAATAAAAATGGGGGTAGGGGGGGGGGGGGGGGCGGCGGCTGCCCCACCACCCCCCCCCCCCCCTGCCCCCGGCTCCTACGCCTATGGCTACAACTACCTAGTAAAAGGTTGTTTAATGCAAAAAAGTGTTGATATGTTGGCGTTGCGGAGACGTAAACCGTTTGTATTGTCACCTTGGGATATGAAGTGGCAAACATTGGATATCTTGGGATATTTTAATGGTGGTCTTGGGATCTCAGAAAAAGATGAGTGGTAACGCTGGTCAAAATGGAGCGCAGACCGGGCCCATGGACAGGCCCTTCTCCGCAGCACGAAGCTGCGAGGAGAGCCCACCAGTGGCGGTTCTTCCATTGAGGAAGAAAATGATGATGGCAGATATCATTAACTTATGTAATAGTTACATATTGCTGCAAGGAGATCGGCAGGCCGTCCAGACTTGGATTACAAATAGGGCATTATATTTCGATGCATTTTTCTTAGCCGTGTTCATCGCATATACATAATTAATTTATGTAATAGTTACATATTGCTGCAAGGAGATCGGCGGGCCGTCCAGACTTGGATTACAAATAAGACATTATATTTCGAGGGATTTTTCTTAGCCGTGTTCGTCGCATATACCTAATGATTTTATGTGTAGGCTCTTAGTCCTATTCTTAACATGCAGTCGCACAATTCTTGTCAACCGACAGAATGAATAGTCAAATCGAAAGCCTTACGTGCCGCGTGCCTTACGTGATACGTCCGTGTGTAGCGGTGAAGTATTAACCGTGGTGATCTGCATATATTTGTCAACTTACACAAAACAAAATCACGAAACAGCCCCCCCCCCCCTGACTGCCTCACCTACGTTTGACCCCTGGCGCCGCCACTGGAGCCCACGCCATGCAGACGGCCACCACATGCTCGGTGGCCAGCGACCACCAGACCCGGGTTGACGTGGGCGTGACAGAGGATAGAGGACCGGCAGTCAGGAGGATTAAAAGGGATCTGAAATGCCCGTGAACTTTTACGATATATACCTGACTTTAGAAATGCTACTTACGTTTGACACATTAGCATAGACTTTATCTAAGCAATTCGTTTTTCAGATCTCATGACAACATTTCCCTTTGCATTGCTTTTCGCGACATTTCCCAACTTCATACTATCCTCCTACATGTTAAGGTAATGTCTGTTTTTAACAATACGGAAAATAATAATTGCTTCTTGAAAGCGCCATCTGTCGAGTGGGACCTCAACTACAAGTACGGAAGCACACATTCTGCTCACAAGTGTCAGGCTTCGAATAGTGGGCTACATCCGGGATTTTTTTTTTTAGAACCGTGACGGTGCTCTTTCCGTCATTAAAGGAAATAGTTCACCTTCGGAAAATTTCTCAGAACACGATTTTATTATATTTTTTAATACAGTTTCTTTTTTCATTTTCAAAAATGGTCCTACATCGCGCCAATTCAGGACAGAAGGTGGTAAATAATTAATTTTATGGTGTGCGTTATTGGTCTGCGCATGCTCTATGCAGTGCTTTCAGACGGTACGGTATATCATATATGCGCCGAATTCCTTCGCCAAAAAGTCAAATATCTTCGACTGGAGAGTCTTTTCAGCCAAGAAAAGTTGCAGATAGAGATTTCTCAACACGGGCTACAAAACTGCTATTTCAGTTCAAAACCCCATGTTGAAGGTGAACTATTTTCTTTAAATTGGTCTTCGAAACCCAAACGTCTGCTGAAGGTTCTCCAATGCATGCCCGGACACAAATATGTTCTCAATTAGGTTCTCTAAAACCACTGCGCGGACTCTCATCGAAAACCTTTCTAAAATAGGTCTCAAGACGTGTTTTCAGTGCAGCGCATACTTCCTGTATACGAGGCCAGCTTACCTGAGCGGCTTATCAGCCTTGTCGAACTGTTTGGAGTCCCAACCCTTCATGAATATGCCATGTCAGACACATTTTTGAAACACACGAAGACGCAAATACAACGATAAAAGCTTAAATGAAGTGATAACTATTTGTGTTTTTCTGAAGTCAAACAGAATGCAAAGTAGATTTGGAACATTCGTTGGACACGAAAGCCCACTTGGCCCCGATTGATCCGTATTGCGACAGTGACTGCCCGCCTCGTGTCGGACCGTATGACCCGACAGTGGCTGCCCGCCTCGTGTCGAACCGTTTGACCCGACAGTGGCTGCCCGCCTCGCGTCGAACCGTGTGACCCGACAGTGGCTGCCCGCCTCGTGTCGAACCGTATGACCCGGCGGTGGCGGCCTGGCCAATGCAGTGTCTCGGCTGCGGTTATGACAGATTGAACCCCGTCAGACTGTCGGATCGATGCAACACAGAGCCACTGCGGTTATATAACTAAAACAATGACACCACCACTGCGTCAAGAGGAGCTCCAGACAGATTCACAGCAGAGGCTCAAGTTATAGAGCTTTATCAAACGGGAACCTTTTGCCCAGATATATTGTTTCTCATGAATACATCAGATTTCTGATTTAAAACATGACGAACTGCTGGCATGATAACGCCATCAACGTGCCCGGACTTCCTCGAATCTAAAATTTAATTATCATAAAGTTTGAATAACTACCCACAGGAAGTTGAATATTATTTCCTAATGATATTTTGATGAGTCAGATGTTTATTCACCAGAAACTAGTCTATTTAATCTGGTGACTAACCGCGATAGTGAGAGATGGCAGCCCAGTGAGCCACGTGCCTGCCACACTCCGTGCATCACATCGGTGTTAGTCAGCTGGACCGATCACATCTGCAGCGAAACAGCTGTCCAACTGTTTTCCCACAACAAACTTCTGATACCGTATCGTGCTTGTTTACAAATAACCTGTCACACTCCGCCTGCGGTTTGCTATATACTGCTCTGACTCAACACGCTGTTACACGTTCCTCGGTTTGCTCGTTCTCGCGATATATTCGCGTCGCAAACGACACAACTGTCCGCACCTGATTTGTCCTTCCACTTTGCTCTCGCATGGGGCCTTTCGTACCACTCAGCCTCCAGCGCGGGAACGTACCACCCTAGCCTCCTGTCCTGACCCCAAGAGTCCCCACCGTCGGCTGCACCCATGACCTTGACTTTTATCCATGACCCCGACACCATCCTCCCGCCAGCCAGTCAGCAATGCAAACAAGCCGGGAGTTTCCCAGCTGCCTACCCCCCCCCCCCCCCGCCCCCCTCCAGCCTCCCTGGAGGGCCCTGTGTCCGGCGCCGACTGCGCTCTGCCCTGTACTGAATATGTCGCCACCCGGACGACGAATTGAAACGATCGCATTTCGTCGCCGACCACACAGTGCCCTCGGGCGGTTCTTCTACGGAATTTGAGCGAACACGGCTGAGCGCTGTTCTGCTGTCGCCGTGGTGGCCGCTGACGGCTCCGGAATGGATTCCAGGGGCGGTGCCAACAACATAGCGCCGAAAGAATCTCAAGAGCTGAGTAATCGTTCCACTGTTTCGTGATCCACTGGCAACCCATTCGTTATTGTGCATGGCACAATAACGAATGGTTTACACAACAACAGCTTGCACAATGTGCAAGTTGCTTCGTTCACTGTTTGATGTGAAATGTTCACTGGCGGATCCAGCCGTCGTTTTTTGGGGGGAGGGGGGGGGCAACTTTTTGTGGCAAAAAGGTACCCCCATTTTTTTCTCCGCGGATTTGGGCCAGTCACCTTATTGTGGTATTCGGGCTTAAGAAATTCACTTTTCACATTCACAAAAATGCATTTGTTTCATTTTTGGGGTTCAAAAACCCAATATTTCGCAAATCTGAGATAGCCAAGTTGAAGAAAATGTAATTTACTTTCTGTTGACGTTTTTATTTGCAGTTTGTTTCAAAACTCTATTTTCTACGATTTTCCAAACATTTATCGTTTTTCCACCAAAAATGTCATGACATGACGTCATTAAAACGTCATTATCTCCGAAAATGCTACATCAATTGCATTGAGAGTTCGTTAGAAGACTTATACTTGATGCAGCATAAGGTACTGAAAGTTTCACGTTGATATATATCATAGTTGTCAGGTTATTGAGAAAATCTGGGAGGGGGCAGATACTTCTGATAAGGTTTGAGCTAGAAGTACCTATCTCAACTAGGTACCTACCTATAGTTTGTTTTATTTTGATTGCACAATTGCCATTCAGTTGCTGGTACTAGGACCCAAAAAAATCAATTTATTGACGCCTCAATTTTTTTATGCAAAGTGGGCGGAGGTTGTCATAGGCACTGTACTTAACCCTCGCCCTACGAAGGGGGGGGGGGGGGGGGGGGCTCACAGCCCCCCTGAGGTTTTTCTTGTATAACTTTTTACACATGCGGTGCATCCTGCTGACATTTTTGGTAGCTGAGTTTACAACAATTATACGTAAGCTGTAAATATTCAATTAAAATTGGTTGAGTAGTTTGGGAGATAATCATGTTTTGATGACGTCATGTTGGTGGAAAGACGATAAATATTTGAAAAATCGTAGAAAACAGAGTTTTGAAGCAAATTGCAAACGAACATGGCAATCTCGTGGCAATTTAACATGGCAATCTCGGATTTCTAAAATTTTGGGTTTTTGACCCCTAAAATAAAAAAAAAACTGATTTGTTTGGAAAAATCACCACAAAATCCCAATTTTCAAAGATATTAGAAACACCGGAAAATATGGGAGAGAACTGAGTATGGACAATACTCAAAACAAATTGAAAAGCAATATCTCTATTTTTTACTGAGTGATGGCTCCCCAAGTGTAAGAAACTCATGACGTCATTTTTTACTTTTTTTACTTTTTGAGACAAGATAAGAACAAATAATTACCTTTTCTGTATTTATGAGACACAACTGGTCTAGGAACATGCCTTTTTATTTACATTTATCAATTTATAATTTTGAGGATTTCTGACAGAGCAAAATCGCTGTTCTGGACATGGTCGATCCGAGGTCATTCACTTGACCTGGAAGGTTACCCGTTGACCTGAAACAAAAAAATCGCATACTGTTAGACTCCTCTCGTGACAGGCAATATGCTGGTTCTTACTACATTTCTCTAAGTTGCTTGTGTTGGAAGCCCGGGTAGGGCAAAATCACCCTCGCCCGGGTAGGGCAAAATCACTACGTGTTCGGGTAGGGTTGGTTGGTTGGTACGACCCCCTTAGCGTTTCGCCCCTAATTGAATTAGAGATTCAATTCAAAGACGAGCTTGTTGCTTGTGATGAGAGGAAGCCGCTGATACCTAATTTTAAGGTATTGGGCCATTAGGTGACCTCTGAGGTCATGTTAATGACCAAAAAGTCATCAAAATTGAAAATGCGTATAAATTGAATTTTTTCGAGCTAGAATCGTGAATAAGTATACCATAATACTTAATAGGTGCCAAATTCGTAATCAGCGTCACAAAATGCCCTAAAACCTGCCAAATTCCAAAAAGGTCATGTCAGGTCATCTGAGGTCAGTGACCTCGGTTGACCTGTGGATGTGGATGACCCCAGTGGAACATATAATTATATAAAATGGATCCCAAATTTGAAATAAGCGTCACAATTTGTCCTAGAAACCGCCAGAAGCCCCAAAAAGTCATATGAGGTCATCGGAGGTCATTGACCTCAGTTGACCTCTGAAAAGGTCAATCGAGGTCACAATCTCAGTGGAAACCACAACTGTCACCTGGAAACACCTTTGCATATGCTCCTGAACAACACACACTCGGAAACTGTACAAGTTACAAGCATCGATGTGCGAGACGCCAGTTGCGCCTGACATGACCTTGAGAAACAGGTCATAGGTCACGGGTCATGTGAATTAGATATTCAAATTTTTCAGATCCTGTGTCAAATCTTTACAAGTAGGGTATTGAAAGTTTCATCGTAATCGGTTAGAAACTACGCGAGTTATTCCAGAAAAACCGAGGGGGGTGGCATCCACTCCCCCCTACCCGGGCGAGGGTTAACAGGGGGGCCTATCAGGCCCCCCGTAGGGCGAAGGTGAAAAAGCTCCCATAGGGCGAGGGTTAGAGGGATATTGTCACCTCGCAGGCCAATATGGAGTTTTTGGTGTGTATCGGTAGATTAAGCGTATTCGATTTCACCTGAAAAATTGGGTTCCTGAAACTCCCCCCATTAGATCAAAAAATACATTTGCCCCTCTCATGATTGGCTCACATTCGTAAAATTGGAGTCGCCTCATCACTATGTAGAATCATTTCTTTGCAGACTGTGATTTGCTTTTGAATATTGCAAACTCAACATTACCATTTCGTGAGTGCACTTTACAATTGAAATGCGTGTACAGTTAATTATATTTTCAACAACCATAGCCTCTTTCAAATAAACATGAATACAACAGCAAGAATGGCTATGGGTCGACTTTGGGGCCGTAGGAGATTTGTGACCAATACCTTATAACACAGATAGACTTTTTAAGGTCAAGTCTCGGCGAATTTGGACGCTTCGTCTTTGGGCGGGCGCCAATTTCACAGCCAAACTGCATGAGAGCGGCCTTCATGAATCTAGTACTGAGCACTGCTGGGACCAACGTTTTGGAGTCAGAAATAAATACAAAATATATTCCCGATACCCTGCTTTAGGTGCTGCAGGAGCAAGTTTGAGCTTGAGCATACACGATTCATGATCCCCACCATTCATTTAAGTTGCTTTTTAGAAATCCTCCGGATGTGGCAATATCCCTTTAAGGATAACAAAAATGGACACAATTATTGACAACATTTCACTAAAAGCACCTAGTCCCCATGGAAAATGACCAGTCTTCAAAAATAATCACACCATCTGATGCACAACTGTTTACTCCATCCACCTCGGTCACAACTCGAACTGTTTACGTAAGTTTTGTTTTTGTTTTTCGGGAAAGATTGAAACGCCATCACGTGGTGACAAACTACATGAAATATGTTCCTGTCATTTGCTTCGGATAACCTTTTTAAATTTTCAAGTTTATATTTTGTAAGTAAATACAATTAATTTTGTAATGTAATTACATGAAATTATTATGATTTTTTTTTGTTTTACAATTATTCACCCATGCTGTTACTGCATCAATATTTTGATACAGTGATTCTAATTTGAGTTAAACAATGGATTCAGGTGAGCCAGGGGATAACCCAAAAAATTGATGCACTTTAAAAGCAATATTGTATCAATTTCCAAGATAATTGTTGAACATCTAGGTGGCTGAAACTGTATTGCCACAATGCACAATGCACAGATCCATGTGCCATTCATCCCATCACTGTTATCCAGTGCTTCATAATTGCCGTTTGTAAATCGGTCATTTTCCCCAATACCATTTCTATTGGGCTGGATCAAAATATTGACGCGTCAAAAACATTATTATTTGGGCCTAGTGCCAGCAACTGCATTGGGACCTTCGTGAGAAGCACACATTAATTTTGTACACACCGCTGTCACGCGTCCCGAAAAGTTATTTCCACAAAAGCAACGCTTCATTTTTGACAACCTTTTGCGCCGAAATAGAGTGTAGACTGGATTCCAAATTGATACCATATGAAGTGTTCTTCCTACATGTAAAACAAAAGTGTTTGTTCGAGCTTCAATTCCGACTGGCAGCTTGCTGGCCGCTATTTTCTCGTCCAGTTGAGTTTTTAAGCCCAGATTTTATGGTAAGAGCCGTGTTTTCCAAAATTTCCCAGTTTTTCACTGTGGATAGCTGGATTTGGATTGCTGCGAAGTAAATTTTGACATTAATTTGTTAACTTTTTTTTGGGGGGGGGGGGGGGGGCAAAAGACATGTTCTCCCTCCTCCTCCGAGGCTGGGGGGGGGGGCATGGCCTGGTTGCCCCCCTGGATCCGCCAGTGGAAATGTTGACGATAAAATTCCGTGGAGAGCCTCAACGGTGGCTTGTGTGTGATAAGGATTCAACTTTATTTTTTAGTTGTGTCGGACTTCCATAGCAGTGGCCATCAGTTTTTAACAGCAAGAGTCCGTATTCTATCGGGGAACTTTCTAAAGACGACTTGAACAAAACTATTCCTGATTGATTCCAGATTCATGCATTGGACGATTTTGAATAATGTACTCAAATACCACACATTCATGGTGCCCTTTCTCCTACAAACTGGATCTCCTGGGTGTTCAAAACAATCTGGCGTGGTAGGTTTCTCACCGCACAATGTGTCTCATGCTATTTAGAAAGATAATACGGTAAACTGTTGTGCGGAATTTCCATGGACATGCATGCAGACTTCATGATATTAGGCCGATTACAGCCCCAAGAAAGCCACATTCCGACGTCGACATTACTATATCCATGATTGCGTAACACTAACATGCAATGGATTTCAAGACGATCATATTATTCTCAACGGACCGGCCTAGTATCAAGCTAACTCGAGCCCCTACGGTTAGACTGTACCGCAGGGCCTATTTTAAGAGAAAACCACTGGGGGGGGGGGGGGGGGGGGGGAGGTACCCCATTTTTGGGGCATATTTTTGTGGCAAAAAGGTACCCCATTTTTTCCCCTCCGCGGATTTGGGCCAGTCACCTTAATTTGGCATTCGAGCTTAAGAAATTCACTTTTCGAATTCACAAAAATTGATTTTGTGGACATTTTTCCGAAATACAAATATTTTTTTGGGTCAAAAACCACCAAAAATCACAAATCCGAGATAGCCCTTTGGAAAAGAATGTCATTTTCTTTCTTTTGACGTTTTGCATTTCCAATCTGCTTTGAAACTCGATTTTTTACGATTTTTCAATCATGTATTGTTTTTCTACCAAAAATGGCATGACATGACATCATCAAAACGTTATTATCTCCCACCATACTACATTAATTTCATTGAAATTTGGTGAGAAGACGTCGAATTGGTGCAGTATAAGGCTCTGCAATTGTCACGTTGATATCTATGACAATTTTAAAGTTATTGAGAAAATCCGGGAGGGTCAGATTCTGCCCCCCCCCCCGCGGAGCGCGTGTCACCGGGGCTGCTTGAATTGCATCAGGTGCAGGGCGGATTCAGAAAATCTTCAAAGGGGGTCATCAATTGCAGTGGTGCCCCTACCTATAACCAAATCTGAAAACTCAACGGATTTGGTCCACTATATTTTGAGGATGCCCCTATTTCATTTTGTATTATTGGCAACGTTGGCTATAGGTATTTGCAATATCAGTCGTACCGTTTATATCATTTGAAGTGCCGCGGATAGCGCTAAAATATATTATTTGTACAGTCAAGGGCGGCCCCAGCTAGCCGATGAAGCATTGACCAATAGGGAAGTCGAGGTTCGTGACCAGGATGGGGGGGGGGGGGGTTGGAAGCTGTTTTTACGAGCAGTAAATCTTATGCATGTGATACATTATGATTGCGCCGTGAAGCGGCGCCAAAATTTGAGGTTTTGAGCGGGTTGGAGAACTTATTTTTGCTATTGGAACCAGCATGCAGGGTCAAAGTGAGGAAATATATCTGGAGCAAAAGGTGGTGTCAAAAGACATATTGCTCCCCCCCCCATTTAAGGCCAAAGGTGGGCCCAAGGAAAGCAAGAAAAGGTGGGCCAAAGGTGGGCCAAAGGAAACATGAAGGCCCCATTAAGGCCATGCCCCCCATATCCTGCCCCCTCCCCCTCCTGCGGCCGCCAGTGAGTACAGTTTATATGAGACCCTTTTGTACTGGAACAGAAAACTAATTGATTGATTGATGATAGCGCCGCGTAGCAGCGCGGAATTGTTTGCTTTATTTTGTTTTTGTCTAGATAAAAATCGAAAGTAAAAAATCGAAAGGTTCTATAATCTATATATGTATCTGCCCAAGGGGGCCCTCAGGGCCCCTCGAGTCTGATACGTTGTTGCCTCTGGTATACAGGCACGTTGGTGCCCCTTCATGGTTGGTGCCCAAGGGACGGGAGGCATGCAGGGACATTTTTTGGCTTAATTTAGCAACTTTAATTTAGCATCATTTCGCGACCTTTTCTTCTTCTCCAGCGACCACTGCTTGTGATTTTATGGCGGCACCAGACCATTGTTTTCCCTCCTGGATTCAAGGAGCCACAGTGCCCCGGTGTCTCCCCTCGCCTCACAGTGCCGCCTACCGTCACGATGGTGCCCCTGGTGCACCGGTGCGGTGGTGCCCCTGGTACACCTGGTGCGGTGGTGGTGCCATTGGTTCAAGTAGCGCGGATTTGTTTGCTTTATTTTGGCGGTGCCCCTGGTGCCCCGGCGCGGTGGTGCCCCCACGGTCCGGTGGTGCCCCCACGGCGCGGTGGTTCCTCCATGGCCCAAGGGGGAGGGGGAGTCATGACCCCCGTGCCCCCCCTCCCTGGATCCGCCACTGATCAGGTGGGCTGTTTTGTCTATCATTGAAAGCAAGGGATACATACAAAACTTGAAATTCAATTAATTGAGAGAAGGAAAAAAACTTCCGTTTTCAGGAAGTGTTCTCCTAAGATCATTGTTTTTCACGTTCAGTGCAGGGAACGCGCAAGGGGGGCATACTTGTATTGCATCCCCCCTCCCCCCCAGATTCCTGTGGGGGGGGGGGGCATTTGCCCCTGATGTCCGCCCCCTGGATCCGCCAGTGATACCCTTCCTATCACTGGCGCCAGGGATACCCTTCCCCTAGTTTTTTTTTGGAAATAGCGGAAAACGACGCCATTTCGCGACGCCATTTTTTGGTACTACTGCTTGCCTATCAATTGCCCAAATCCTGTTAATTTGTTTACCTCGGGTCTCCTCAGGTCACGTCACAAGTCAAGTCTAGTGATCCCACCTCCAAAAAATGTAAGGTCATGCCGCAGCCACATTGTTTGACCGATCAGCTAGATACTCACAGGATTTAATCAGGTCATAAAAACCTACAATTCTGCTATTTCGGATGACTTTTACATCGGTGACCATAAGGTGAAGTCTATTTTGTGACCTCCCAATTATAAGTCATTGGGGAAACATGAAAATGCATATAAATCCACAGGAAATGGCTAAATTTGTCCAATTTTCACCAGTGCCGCATCTTTTGCAAAATACAAAGATCCAGTGACGGATCTACGGTTGGACAAAATGGTCAATTGCCCCCCCCCCCGCCACAACCGCCTGAAATCGGCGCAAGATTGACACATTTCCTGATATATAATAACACAATCTAATCAATTTTTACTAAGGAAAGTTAGCTTTAAATCAGCTATCAATGCATAAGCAAGCCAAATCCGATGCGTTTTCAGAATTGTGTGAGACTTTTTTAATCCCCCCCCACACCCACCCGTTCTGGATCCGACAATACAAAGATCCATGTGGTATTTTTATCCTGTGACCTCCACGAGGTAAAATCTATTCACCCTGAGGTCATTCGTCATTTTTCTTCCATAACTTTTTTTACCGAACCAGTAAGGCGCCGTAGTTGGCGATGAACGAGCGAACCCGAAGGAAATGTATGGTGAATTTCAACTCGATCAGGGAAGTAGTTTCTGAGATACAAATACGTGGTGCACACGTGCGCACGTGCAGAAGCACCCCACCCCTGACTTGTGGGCAAGTGGCGGGTGAGAGATCTCTAACCAGCCACCATAGGCGTCGGAACAGGGGGGGGGGGGGGGCAGCCGCCCCCCCAACATTTTGGATTTTAACATTACGCCTATGGGCGTTGCATGGAAAGAATCGACTTCAGAATGCCTCCGCCCCCCCCCCCCCCCCAACTTGAACATAGCTCCTACGCCCCTGGTAACCACACATCAAATCTTAACACAATCGGCTTAGCCGTTACCCCCACCCACTCCAAATTGTAGTATGGCGACGTTCCTGATCCAACAACCCCCGATCGCCCCCACTCTGCCGCTAATTTGAGCAATTGTTCAAAGGATATTTAAATTCAAGATTCTCCGGAAATAATTTAAAGATGCTTATTTTGGCTGGGAAATACTCAAACTTAGCAATATCATGACATTTGCATTGGATTTTTATACATTTATTACCAGGTAAGCATATTTTATTTTAATGGAATACCTATCAAGCGAAAAATGACATGGAAATACTGAAATCAGGGGGGGGGGGCAACATCATTTCTTGACTGGGGAGGGCAAAACGGCTCACTGGGGGGGGGGGGGGGGGGTATCCCCCAGTTAACATGTTAACATAGGTCCTGCTGTACCGCAGTGTTCCAAACTGCAGTCACCCGTAATGTAGACTGTACCGCAGTGTTCTAAACTGCAGTCACCCGTAATGTAGACTGTTCCGCAGTGTTCTAAATTGCAGTCACCCGTAATGTAGACTGTACCGCAGTGTTCCAAACTGCAGTCACCCATAATGTAGACTGTTCCGCAGTGTTCTAAATTGCAGTCACCCGTAATGTAGACTGTACCGCAGTGTTCTAAACTGCAGTCACCCGTAATGTAGACTGTACCGCAGTGTTCTAAACTGCAGTCACCCGTAATGAAGACTGTACCGCAGTGTTCTAAACTGCAGTCACCCGTAATGTAGACTGTACCGCAGTGTTCTAAACTGCAGTCACCCGTAATGTAGACTGTACCGCAGTGTTCTAAACTGCAGTCACCCGTAATGTAGACTGTACCGCAGTGTTCTAAACTGCACTCACCCGTAATGTAGACTGTACCGCAGTGTTCTAAACTACAGTCACCCATAATGTAGACTGTTCCGCAGTGTTCTAAACTGCTGTCACCCGTAATGTAGACTGTTCCGCAGTGTTCTAAACTGCAGTCACCCGTAATGTAGACTGTACCGCAGTGTCCTAAATTGCAGTCACCCATAATGTAGACTGCACCGCAGTGTTCTAAACTGCAGTCACCTGTAATGTAGACTGTACCGTAGTGTTCTAAACTGCAGTCACCCGTAATGTAGACTGTACCGCAGTGTTCTAAACTGCAGTCACCCGTAATGTAGACTGTACCGCAGTGTTCTAAATTGCAGTCACCCATAATGTAGACTGTACCGCAGTGTTCTAAACTGCAGTCACCCGTAATGTAGACTGTACCGCAGTGTTCTAAACTGCAGTCACCCGTAATGTAGACTGTACCGCAGTGTTCTAAACTGCAGTCACCCGTAATGTAGACTGTACCGCAGTGTTCTAAACTGCAGTCACCCGTAATGTAGACTGTACCGCAGTGTTCTAAACTGCAGTCACCCGTAATGTAGACTGTACCGCAGTGTTCTAAATTGCAGTCACCCATAATGTAGACTGTACCGCAGTGTTCTAAACTGCAGTCACCCGTAATGTAGACTGTACCGCAGTGTTCTAAACTGCAGTCACCCGTAATGTAGACTGTACCGCAGTGTTCCAAACTGCAGTCACCCATAATGTAGACTGTTCCGCAGTGTTCTAAACTGCAGTCACCCGTAATGTAGACTGTACCGCAGTGTTCTAAACTGCAGTCACCCGTAATGTAGACTGTACCGCAGTGTTCTAAACTGCAGTCACCCGTAATGTAGACTGTACCGCAGTGTTCTAAACTGCAGTTACCCGTAATGTAGACTGTACCGCAGTGTTCTAAACTGCAGTCACCCGTAATGTAGACTGTACCGCAGTGCTCCTCATGTCCAAGGCAAGAATAGCTGACGATAGATTTGCCTACACGACTGCATGCCTACCACTCGTCATTGTTTGAATTCAGCGACTACTAACCACTCACAAGAGCCAGAACAATGATAGCGACTGTCAAGGAGCTGTTTCAAATCATGTTTGCAGACATGATTTCAAGCATGATTGTAGGTATGTATCGTGATAAAAACAAACGCGGCTGTCAGATTCGTGTCACCGTTTGCTGCTACCGCACATCCGCTATATGCTGAGGAAATCGAACTATCTGCAAAGGATTCTGACAACGGGACGGGAACGGGACGGGAACGGACGGGAACGGACTGGAACGGACGGGAACGGGACGGGAACGGGACGGGAACGGGACGGGAACGGGACGGGAACGGGACGGGAACGGGAACGGGAACGGGAACGGGAACGGACGGGAACGGACGGGAACGGACGGGAACGGTCGGGAACGGACGGGAACAGGACGGGAACTGGACGGGAACTGGACGGGAACTGGACGGGAACTGGACGGGAACTGGACGGGAACTGGACGGGAACTGGACGGGAACTGGACGGTAATGGGACGGGAACGGGACGGGAACGGGACGGGAACTGGACGGGAACGGGACGGGAACGGGACGGGAACGGGACGGGAACGGGACGGGAACGGGACGGGAACGGGACGGGAACGGGACGGGAACGGGACGGGAACGGGACGGGAACGGGACGGGAACGGGACGGGAACGGGAACGGGACGGGAACGGGACGGGAACGGGACGGGAACGGGACGGGAACGGGACGGGAACGGGACGGGAACGGGACGGGAACGGGACGGGAACGGGACGGGAACGGTCGGGAACGGACGAGAACGGGACGGGAACGGGACGGGAACGGGACGGGAACGGTCGGGAACTGGACGGGAACTGGACGGGAACTGGACGGTAATGGGACGGGAACGGGACGGGAACGGGACGGGAACTGGACGGGAACGGGACGGGAACGGGACGGGAACGGGACGGGAACGGGACGGGAACGGGACGGGAACGGGACGGGAACGGGAACGGGACGGGAACGGGACGGGAACGGGACGGGAACGGGACGGGAACGGGACGGGAACGGGACGGGAACGGGACGGGAACGGGACGGGAACGGGACGGGAACGGGATCGGGACGGGAACGGGACGGGAACGGGACGGGAACGGGACGGGAACTGGACGGGAACGGGACGGGAACGGGACGGGAACGGGACGGGACGGTAGCGGAACGGGAACATAATTTGCTTTGTCAAAACCAAGTTCTGGCATCTGCTTCCATCATTAAAATTGTTGACTACCAGCAAGTTCCTCATAGGATACTGTTTTCTACTGAGCAGGTATAGTTCTCGGGAGAACACACTTTCTAGTCCTTTTCTGTGCTGAGTACCTTACACATAAGTCATCAAGTTCCATCATTTCTCCACGATAGCATTCCGTAAGTCGTACCCCAGACAATACTGCTGCTGCACTCATCCCAGCGCATGCGGCCGCCTCGCGGCAGCGACCCACAGCCACTAACAGGGCACTGTATAACCGGAAGTGACGAGAGGCGGGTGGCATCCCGATGCGGGCCGACCATTAGAGCGGGAGCAGGCCAGCGAGCAGCACCCCTCGACCCCTCCCCCTCCCCGCCGGACCACCCCCTCCCCCTCCCCCGCCGCCCCAGCCGGGATCGATGCTTGCGGACCGGGCGTTGACCCGAAAATGAGCGTGGCAAGGGGCCTGTCAAGGGACGCCGCAGTCCAATTGTGACACCTCAGCGATGCGTGATGATGCGAGTTCGTCGAAGCAGAGCGCACCAGGCCTGCTCAGACCTCAGTGGTCGGGCTGTCAGGGAAAATTGTACGAGTTCGCGACATTCCGAGTTAACGGTTGGACAGTTGCTGTTCGAATGTCCACAGGAAAATGTGGGTGGTGTGCTATGTGGAAATGCTGGAGAAAAGAAACATGATACAATACAGATTCAATTTGAAATATTTTGATTCGCATGGTATGCCATACGCAGAACTAGCGCCGGGCGGCGGAGCGCCCATCCGGGCCTGCTGCCATTGGGTTTTCGGTATAATACAGCACATTTCGAAGTCTAGTAGAAAAACTGTACGGAGTAACAAATATGTTATCTGGATCCTGTTAGATTATGCAATGTTCTAGCAGTCTACACTATTGCCAAAGAGCTGACACCACCGCCGACGCTGCTTGAGACATTTTAAGATAAGATTATTGGATTATTTCCAATGTTAAATCTCGGGGAAATCGCCTGATTTAGGGTGAACGGCGGCGCAATACCAAAGATATCTGAAAAAGTAAGGATGATATCAAACATGTGCTTTGCTTCCTGAGAGAAGACACTTCCATTACCATACCAGCTAAATTTGAGCCCTCCACCATCGATGCCGTGGTAGCTCCGTCGCTTTGCCAGGCTGATTGAATGCAATGCTTCGTTCAAGGTTACTATAACGCTTCGCTTACAACTGAACGTAGATGTTAGCTGGTTCTTATATTAGCGTAAACAATGGTTTTGTCAATTAAGGACGAATAACACTCTCGAACGCAATGAGTAAAGAACATCTTATCAAATTTAACATCATTTACCTTAGTTGAAAAACAAATAGTTAATATTTAGTGGGTTTTATTTTCGTGAAACACTGCGACGGTGCTTTCACCTATTGGCAACTGATTGAACTAAACTTCGAATGCTAGTACCGGGTATGGCACACCATGGAAAGATTCGACTATGATTTGAAAGAGGAGTTAGGTGGTGCTATGCGTCATTTCGTTTTCGTTAATTGACATGATGACATATTTCTAAGTTACTTCGCTTGTTCAGTTTCACGGTATAGTTTGTGAATTTCGTTACCAAATCACTCACTGATCTTAAACTGCAAGAGACGCCCGTTTAATCCCCGTAGCCGAACCTGACACTGATTGAAGTGATCAAGTGTGGAGGAATGCGTAAGTTTCGATCGCAAATTGTATTTCCTTCTTCAGGGAGGGCAGCAGCGGAATCTTTTACTGCTCTTCATTGTTTGATATATAAGAAATGTGCCGGACAATACAACTGATTGATGGTTTGAACAGGCCCGATCAGATCACTACGCAGATATAGATAAAGCCACACTGATGTTGGTGGATTTAATATAGGAAAAGTGGTTGGTAATGCGCCAATTTGCTAGGTCTTTATTGCAAAAATTCGTCGGTGACGCATTGTTATAGGAGGAGGTGTTGGCAGAAATGTGATGAACAAGGATTATAGCAGCATACACCTTCCTCAATCATTCCAAAGCATGTTCACCGGTCATGTACGAGATGCACTCAAGATAATCCTAACGATAAGGTTCGTGTGTAAGGTTCTCCTGCTTGATCTGCAGAAAGAGTGCATTAATCCAATGTTAAAACTCTTCGTTGACACATAATGCCCAAAAGTTGCAAAGTATGAACTTTCGGGCACGGTGTGCTGTGTCAGCACAAAGTCGAACTGTCTGTCGAACCGTGAACAACTAGTGCGCGGCGTCATTTCGATGCCCAAGTCTCTATATCAGTCGAGCTTAAAATAGCCCCGGGTTTCTGCAGCGAATTTCGGCGGATTATATATAGTCGGAGAGTGAGATGGTTGGCGTCGTGCGGCGTTGTCGGTTCTCAGCTGTGGAGTTCGCTGTCCGTTACTATCTGGCCAGTGACGGCAATGGCTGAAACCAGAGCCCCCTATCAAACGCTATCTTGTTTACAATATCAGCTATGTTTGTGAGGCCAATGACGCTCGTTTGATCAATTGTTCGGTACACCTGCCGCAGACATTGTTGAGCTGCCTAGGCGGCCTAGCCGCGTGAAACTGAGGCAGTGGGTCAGAGTTTGATCAATCCACAGAGTAGTTAAGCCACCTTTCGGTTAAGGGACATATTACTTGAGTAAATGTATTTATGTGTGCATACTAATGATACTGATAATGATTATGATAATAACTAAATATAATAATTTGCTAACATATTAATCTTCATATTTATTTGCGGAAAAGCGACGTTCAGCTACATAATTAAAAACGAAGTGGCATGCAATAAGAATATTTCACATTTTGAATGCACATTCTGTAAATAATATAGACTCGATTCGCCATGTCGACGCTGTCATTTTGATAGCGCCGTTCTCACGGATATCCCGTCAATTGCAGTGATCTCAATCTAAACTGCATGGTGTAATGGTGAAACAGTGATCTGAATCTAACCTGCATGATGGTGTAATGGTGAAACAGTGATCTGAATCTAAACTGCATGGTGTAATGGTGAAACAGTGATCTGAATCTAAACTGCATGATGGTGTAATGGTGAAACAGTGATCTGAATCTAAACTGCATGGTGTAATGGTGAAACAGTGATCTGAATCTAAACTGCATGATGGTGTAATGGTGAAACAGTGATCTGAATCTAAACTGCATGATGGTGTAATGGTGAAACAGTGATCTGAATCTAAACTGCATGGTGTAATGGTGAAACAGTGATCTGAATCTAAACTGCATGATGGTGTAATGGTGAAACAGTGATCTGAATCTAAACTGCATGGTGTAATGGTGAAACAGTGATCTGAATCTAAACTGCATGATGGTGTAATGGTGAAACAGTGATCTGAATCTAAACTGCATGGTGTAATGGTTGAAACAGTGATCTGAATCTAAACTGCATGGTGTAATGGTGAAACAGTGATCTGAATCTAAACTGCATGATGGTGTAATGGTGAAACAGTGATCTGAATCTAAACTGCATGGTGTAATGGTGAAACAGTGATCTGAATCTAAACTGCATGATGGTGTAATGGTGAAACAGTGATCTGAATCTAAACTGCATGGTGTAATGGTGAAACAGTGATCTGAATCTAAACTGCATGGTGTAATGGTGAAACAGTAATCTGAATCTAAGCTGCATGATGGTGTAATGGTGAAACAGTGATCTGAATCTAAACTGCATGGTGTAATGGTGAAACAGTGATCTGAATCTAAACTGCATGGTGTAATGGTGAAACAGTGATCTGAATCTAAACTGCATGATGGTGTAATGGTGAAACAGTGATCTGAATCTAAACTGCATGGTATAATGGTGAAATTGAAAGCTCTACAAAACGCAACTGACAAACTCGGGACAATTTACGGGTGTTAACATTTGAATTGGTCGTATTTCACAACAGCAGAAACCCATGAACAGCGGGATCGTGACAGACATGTCCGACATCTCCAAGAAGTACACATTCAGTTAGATGGCTATTTCTAGAACTGAACGAAACAGCCTTCTCTGTACGCACGGATCTGCTTCCGCGAGCCCCCGAATCCTGCATTTCCTTGTTTTCCCTCAGATAGGACTACGTATGTGTACAGGGTGGGGTGAAGGGATAGATGGCCAGATCAATCATAATGCGGCAATGCGGCATCAGCAGAGTCAGGATGCCGAAACCGGGGAACAAGTTTCTGACGAACGGCATGGGAGGCTTTTAAGTTTATTGCATTGTGATGTTATCAGTAATGGATAGTTGCTTGTAATCTGTACTGGTAGTTAACAGAAATGCTGGGATACACCACGCTGGAGGGGGCAAATTCATTATTCGAAAAGTTACAGATCATTGCTAATGCATTCGTTATCAATTTAAAGAGGCTAGTGTGGTTAGGTACCTAGTGTGGAATATATTTAGTGTGGTGAATGGATTAGAATTGACTAGAAAGATGCAAAGTAGCTGTCAATCCTGTATTACATGAATATGCAATAGATGGCCTCCACGAAAAATGCGGGTATGCTAGGACACATTATAGCGATTAGGAATACTGACATAAACCTCACGAAGCACATTCGGAGGTGATCATGAATTCCACCAGTAAAGATTGAGCACTGTCGAAAACATTGCTACAATAGTTGACAAAGCGTGACAAGGTATACCGAGATCATGATCCGAAATGTTGGTAATAAGAGAAAACCTGTTTTATGACCAATCATTCGTGCATCGATAAAAGGTACACGCCTACATCATGCTTCAGAGATGCTGCAGAGTGCGAACGAATCTCTTAATACTCTTTGGCGTGTAACAACAACGGCTAAGCTTATTGCCACTTATTCGGTAGTGGCGTGGCGTGGAAATTTCG
>JAXIVJ010014498.1:0-34222 GCA_036785665.1 Chirona hameri | reverse complement strand
ATACGCCTGTTTTGTGGTTGATACCGCCTGTTTTGTGGTTGATACCGCTGTTTTATGGTTGATACCGCCTGTTTTGTGGTTGATACCGCCTGTTTTGTGGTTGATACCGCCTGTTTTATGGTTGATACCGCCTGTTTTGTGGTTGATACCGCCTGTTTTGTGGTTGATACCGCCTGTTTTGTGGTTGATACCGCCTGTTTTGTGGTTGATACCGCCTGTTTTATGGTTGATACCGCCTGTTTTGTGGTTGATACCGCCTGTTTTGTGGTTGATACCGCCTGTTTTGTGGTTGATACCGCCTGTTTTGTGGTTGATACCGCCTGTTTTGTGGTTGATACCGCCTGTTGATGTCGCAGCCAAACGCGACAATCCAATGGTAGGTGAACAAGTTTCCCCTGCGCGGGAGTCCTGCTGGCACCTGAGACGGAGAGCAGCAGTCATCGCTCCCGCGGCGCACGATGAATGCGCCAGCTGCTGCCAGGACGTCCATTGTGCCGGCCAGAGCCGTGGGCTGCTGAGTTGGGGTTTCTCCGTCTCTCTGGCCCACTCTCTCCGGCGTAAAGCGAGCATCGGGTGCAGTAAATCGACATTACGTCTTGCTGCGAGCAGAGGGATGGTATTGGGGTCATCGCACTTGGAGTTCGATTACATTATTTCTCGCTTTTCTTGATTTATCAAGCGTTACTAGAAAAGGTGTAAAGCTTTATGGATTTTAGTTTGACACGAACCAAGCATGATAAAGATACAAGAGTTGACAAAATGTGCTCTGCATGCTTCTGGGTCGGCATCATCTGTCACACTCGATGGCGCTGTCCTGGCACACAGACCGCTGGCATTTGTAAATTGCAGTTGCGAAAACAAGGCCAAAGGAAAGAAGATAGAAGCCCAAGCGCAGCAAAACGGCAGGTTGTCTCAATAAGCGACTAGCGAAGGGGACGACAAATAATTGCGATGATAGCATATCATATGCAGACATTGCACCTTTGAGCGGCCAGCCGGAATGAAGTGATGTATGTACATCTGAGCCGTGACCACGGCTGCCTACCTCCACCTCCGCTCTCCACCCGTCCCAGACTGTCCGCCTCCTCTAATTCATCATCGCCAACCACTGCCTATCTCCCCGCCTCCCCTCACCACTCAGCGCCCACCGCCCGCTGCCGCAAGCACTCAGCGCCCACCGCCCGCTGCCGCCAGCAGGCAGCGCCCACCGCCCGCTGCCGTCACCACTCAGCTCCCACCGCCCGCTGCCTCCAGCAGGCAGCGCCCACCGCCCGCTGCCGCCAGCGCCCACTGCCCGCTGTCGTCACCACTCAGCTCCCACCGCCCGCTGCCGCCAGCAGGCAGCGCCCACCGCTCGCTGCCGCCAGCGCCCACTGCCCGCTGCCGTCACCACTCAGCTCCCACCGCCCGCTGCCGCCAGCAGGCAGCGCCCACCGCCCGCTGCCGCCAGCGCCCACTGCCCGCTGCCGTCACCACTCAGCTCCCACCGCCCGCTGCCGACAGCAGGCAGCGCCCACCGCTCGCTGCCGCCAGCGCCCACTGCCCGCTGCCGTCACCACACAGCTCCCACCGCCCGCTGCCGCCAGCAGGCAGCGTTCAGCTCTGGCCGGCAGCTGACCGGTGGATGACCGCGCAACAGCACAGTTTACTGGCCCATATGTCTCCCCACATGAGTGCATCGTGACAGCATCTGCCACCTTCAGCGGCCGCTGATTAGTTTCTAACGGACGTGGGTTTGGTGATAAGTGGTGATTTTCACTTTACAGAGTCCATTTCCCGACGAGGTGTTTCGTCGTGCATTAAATGGATGTTGCTTATGATATGTGGATTGTGTCATTGCTACCTTGCTTCACTTGTTAGGAAGATACAAATACGCGGTGTAAATTCAAGATTTAATAAGAAGAATCAGGTACCTTTATGAAGGAAAAGTTATTTCCTTAACGATATATGTATTGTTTGTTTATTTATTGGAGTTTTAGGACGCGCCGACTCCTCAGGTCAATTAACACCCAACGATATATTTATCTTTCCATATATTCTTTTACTCATTTTCTACCTACACAAAACTCAAAATTGAACATTTTGTCATAATAGCCGTTTTCACGAAGGATTATTGCGCTGAAAAGTTTCTGAAAGATTCTGAAAGTTTTGAAAAACTACATAACTTTTACATGCGATTTTTGTCTAGAAATGTCCCTCATAGTTTTGTAATATGTTGGTAAGAATAAAATATGTTGACAAAATTGCGGTTTGGTGGTAGTAAGCAAGATAAGTATTGATATAATCTTCCTGAAACTTTCAGGAAGTTTCAGGAAGATTCTATCAATACGTATCTAGCTTATTACCACCAAACCGCAATTTTGTCAACATATTTTATTCTTACCAACATATTACAAAATTATGAGGGACATTTCTAGACAAAAATCGCATGTAAAAGTTGTGTAGTTTTTCAAAACTTTCAGAATCTTTCAGGATTTTTTTTCTTCAGCGCAATAATCCTTCGTGAAAACGGCTAATGTAACTGGCGCGAACCTTCATAATTTAGTGAGCATTACAGTTTACAATGCTCTGCGTGATTCCGCAACTTTACGTCCTTGGAAACGGTTCGTCGTGCGTTGTTACGCAGGAATGCTCTGAGGGTGTGGTTAGGATGTTACTCAATCTGACGCTAATAACAGCGCATTCCATAACAACCGTGACGACAGGGTGTCCAGTTTTATAGACAACATGTGGGACAATCCCCGGCTTTTATTACACGTTTTTCTCCGTTGAGAAGATCGGATTAAAATAATTATAAACAGCATCCTATCAAATGGCATGTAACAACATTCACAACAAGGCAAACAACACTCGACATATAATTATCATCCCTCCCCCACATGCGCTACAGTTCCAACTTAGAGCTTAAGATCGGATGCTCTGGACAAGTGTTCTGCCACCCGACTCCACCAACTATCGGGTGCGGGCGCGGCACCATTGTAAAAACTCAGTCGATTGTGTACTGGCTGTGTGATGAGGCGAGGAGCCAGACGAAAGTGGCGCACCGGAGCCGAAAACAAACCACTGCGGGATGCGGCCTGATACCACTCGGTGGAGGGTCTGTCCGGTCTGTCCGGTCTGTCCGGTCTGTCCGGTCTGTCCGGTCTGTCCGGTCTGTCCGGTCTGTCCGGTCTGTCCGGTCTGTCCGGTCTGTCCGGTCTGTCCGGTCTGTCCGGTCTGTCCGGTCTGTCCGGTCTGTCCGGTCTGTCCGTCTGTCCGTCTGTCCGTCTGTCCGTCTGTCCGTCTGTCCGTCTGTCCGTCTGTCCGTCTGTCCGTCTGTCCGTCTGTCCGTCTGTCCGTCTGTCCGTTTCCATGCATTCATCAATTTGCACCCAGGTCCGGCTCAGCATATCTTGGCGAGATGATCCATAACAAGGGCGGTGCACCAACACGCCCCTGCGATGATTCGTATACCTTGCGGCAAGGTGAAGACCAGCCCCTCCACCCTGGCACAGCAGTCACCCAGTGTGAATGCGTACTGTTCACCATTAGTATTACAAACTACGGGGAAGCACCGTGATTTGCGGAGTTCCTCTCTGGGAAAGGGGAAGACCTGTCTTTGGAGAATGATCCAGCATGAAACACATACAATATTCCGCTGAGTCGGCGTGATGAGGAGATTTTCAGCAGCATCTTCTTAGTAATCGAGAACATAGTGTTATTTTTGTGATTAAAAGCCTGACACAAATTACTGGTCAAAGACGAGAGTTTGACATTTAACTGACAGGTGCTCTCAGCGGCGGCAGACGGAGAGCTCTACTTCGCTATCTACTGTCATGATCGACCACCAGCTGTTGGATGGCAGCTTCTGGACAGTCGGGGAGCTCTGTCTCGTCCCTGTCCTGCCCTCGCAGACGGCAGACGGCAGCTGGTGGATGGCAGCCTCTGGAGAGTCGGCGAGCTCTGTCTCGTCTCTGTCCTGTCCTCGCAGACGGCAGACGGCAGAGGCAGCTGGTGGAACTATCGGCAGAGGCAGCTGGTGGAACTATCGTCGCTGGACAAGAGAAAGGCCGGTCCCTTCTGTGCGGTCCTGGGCCTGTGCCGAGATGCTGCTACCAGTCATGTATATTGGATAAGGATACGATATCAACGAGTCAGAGACGCCAGATCGTCAGCTATCAGATCAGCATATGGCCAGGTATCCATATTCCCAGATGTGACGCCGGATTATCAAGCATATCATTAGATTGCCAGATTTAACGGCAGATTGTAAATACATCACTAGATTGCCAGAAGTAACGCCGAATTCTCGGAATTAGAAGGTAATGTGATTACTTCACTGGACTTTGAGAACATACTCGCGATCGCCCCACGTTTTCGGAATGATGTAGCATGTGATCCACAAGGGCACATAACTTCGTGGCCAGAGAGCCGGCCCCTCGACACTAGCACGCATAGCCCACAGGACCAAGTGACGGCTCAAGGCCCGGCTTCGTTCCTGGCTGCGCCGCGGCCCGGTCCCGGCGGCCCTGTTCAGACCCGGCTTCGTTCCTGGCTGCGCCGCGGCCCGGTCCCGGTGGCCCTGTTCAGACCCGGCTTCGTTCCTGGCTGCGCCGCGGCCCGGTCCCGGCGGCCCTGTCTTCAGACCCGGCCCGCCGATCCCGCCACCGACCGTTCACTCACAGGAAGGACCGCTTTTCCAGACCGAACCAGACCAGACTGAGGCCGAAACAGACCAGACCCAGGCTGCACCAGTCCAGACTCAGGCTGAACCAGACCAGACTCAGGCCGAACCAGACCAGACTCAGGCCGAACCAGACCAGACTCAGGCCAAACCAGACCAGACTCAGGCCAAACCAGATCAGACTCAGACCGAACCAGACCAGTCTCAGGCCGAACCAGACCAGACTCAGGCCAAACCAGACCAGACTCAGGCCGGACCAGACCAGACTCAGGCCGAACCAGACCAGACTCAGGCCAAACCAGACCAGACTCAGGCCGAACCAGACCAGACTCAGGCCAAACCAGACCAGACTCAGGCCAAACCAGATCAGACTCAGGCCAAACCAGACCAGACTCAGGCCAAACCAGATCAGACTCAGACCGAACCAGACCAGTCTCAGGCCGAACCAGACCAGACTCAGGCCAAACCAGACCAGACTCAGGCCGGACCAGACCAGACTCAGGCCGAACCAGACCAGACTCAGGCCGAACCAGACCAGACTCAGGCCGAACCAGACCAGACTCAGGCCAAACCAGACCAGACTCAGGCCAAACCAGATCAGACTCAGACCGAACCAGACCAGACTCAGGCCGAACCAGACCAGACTCAGGCCAAACCAGACCAGACTCAGGCCAAACCAGATCAGGCTCAGACCGAACCAGACCAGTCTCAGGCCGAACCAGACCAGACTCAGGCCAAACCAGACCAGACTCAGGCCGGACCAGACCAGACTCAGGCCGAACCAGACCAGACTCAGACCGAACCAGACCAGACTCAGGCCAAACCAGACCAGACTCAGGCCGAACCAGACCAGACTCAGGCCGAACCAGATCAGACTCAGACTGAACCAGACCAGACTCAGGCCGAACCAGACCAGACTCAGACCGAACCAGACCAGACTCAGGCTGCACCGAGCGCTGTCCCTGGACGCACCGAGCGCTGTCCCAGGACGAACCAGTTTCACTTTCATCGGGCTGACAGACGGCGCCACAGGCTAGCCTGTATAATAATAACCGGCCCCGGGCGTGGGAAGCGGGCGCGTGCCCAGACAGCCGGTCACCGGAACACGCCGGAAGACCGTCTGGAGCCGCCGGAAACAGGCAATTTAAGGCACAACAACCAGATAAAGTGGTAATAGATAGTAAATACGCTACGATAGTAGATAGTAAGTACAGTTCGTTCAGACCCACAGACAGGAGATGATAGATACAGGTTATTTAATGTGTCCTTATTAAAGGTGTTATTTTGACTGGCGAATCAAATATGGGTTGTAAACAGCATTTGCAGAGGGGTGCGCGTCCAGTTAGCTAAACACACGACACTGACAGAATATAAGTCCGCATTTTGCTGACGCTTAGGACAATATTTCTCCTCAGGACAACAGGAGATTCCACATCGTGTTCATTAACATGCTGACGACTATAGCGCGACGTGTAGTCACTGGGCCACCAACAATCTGTCTCAGATATCTCGCGGGGATATAGCGGTCGTCAATTAACCCGCGGGAAACTTGATTCAGACGTCATTGACTGGCGAGCGTAGCCAGGCTAATTACAAACGTGAGCCAGATTTCCTTCCATTGTGAGGTCTGAATAGCAGAGCGACATCGATGTACGGCATCTGTTCACCTGGGCGGAATCTGAAACGAGGAATGTTTCCGACCGACATCATTCCGTTCCAGGCCCGTTCCAGCACACTGTTCTAACCCCATTCCGGCACATTGTTAACCCAGCTCTAAGTTGGCAGTACTCCCAACTTAGAGCTGGGAGTACTGCCAACTTACTCCCAGCTACTACAACTAGCTCTGTTGCAGTACTCCGTTCACCCTGTTCCAGCACTCTGATCACCCTGTTCCAGCACTCTGATCACCCTGTTCCAGCACTCTGTTCACCATGTTCTTTTGTGTGCAGAAGCGGCTGGTGCGGAAGATGGCTGCTCTCTCTGAGAGCGGGGCGGACGGCGCCTGCGTCTCTCACTCAGCCTACGTGATGGACTTCGCCGAGCACGGAGCCGCTCTGCCACTCCGATTCAGCATTATCCGTGACCCGATCGACAGGATCATGGCGAGGTGAGTGCTTCAGAAAGGAGCATCAGTGATTCCCATTGACACGATTATACAAAGGTCATTGTTTTGGAAAGTGTCGACGAGCACAACCCCAAAGCACAGCATGCAGAAAGACAAGTCAGTACTAATTTGGAGTCAGCAGAGAGTCGCCAATTTGGCAAGCATGGTTTGCGCTCATGGCTGTGACATGGAGACCATTTCACCTTTCCTCCCGGTAGCAGTGAACTCGTGTTGCCTTGCTGCGACATGAAGATACATGGTATTGTACCGTGTCGAGTAGGTCGGTACCGCGACGTGCACTTTCGGCCCTGTAATTGTGAGGAAGCCGCTAGAAATCACGTAGGTGTTCACCATTACGGAACTAATTCGACTGCACACCGCAATATCCGTTCAGCAGTTATTTAGGTGAATGCGCCAGTCATTGTCGTGCATGCAATGATTGCGGATGTGGCAAAACCAAGGCGCCAGTCTATTTTAGAACGGTGACATAAATATGTATTCGTGGGAAAAATATAGAGACATTTTGGATGTAGCAACAGTTTGATCAGCTATCATCATCTTGGTATCAGTCAGCGACTTGCACCACGCAGTCGTCTTCCCATCCCAATCGGATACCAATCAGTGAGGAAATATTGTCGAAAAAGTGGTGGTATGGCCGTCTTGTACGTTGTTATATTTAATTATAAGCGATACCACATGAATTATGTTCCGATCAAACTATTGTATTTGACGTTTAGTTTCCTTCTCATGAATAAACCAACATGATCAATTATAGATCGAAGTCGTATTTCGGATCGTGATTCATGCTACATGAGGCCACCACGTCCAAATCGTCTACTGATAGAACATCGACGTCCAGCGGCCTGGCAGGAGCCCGCTGTTGTCTGACCCCTCGAAACGATCCATATCTCTGGATCGGTTTTATCAAAATGATGCATTAATCAACTACAGCTAGTCTCGTTTTTATTCCACAGCATGGTGCGTAACGTCAGAATGGAGGGACGTGCAGTGTGATGTCCGGTAGATCCTTCTCTGGAGCGAAGCAGTTGCCAGTAAATTTCGCTCCCTTTGAAGTCGCTCAACCGTCAAGGTCAGCGATTTAGTCCGTGTGAAAAGCGTTCTGGTCGTCATGACAACGCGTGTGCCAGTCACCTCGGTTTCCCATGCGGCTGTGGTGTGAGAAAGTCTCGACCACAATAAGGCAACAAACAACAGCTTTCTCGCCTGAGTTATGCGATAAATGCATTCAAACCCGATACGTGTCCAGTTGTGATGGCGTTTTGAGGCACAATATTAAGGAAAAGTGTTATCAGATCCACTTTTCCACTAGGTGCTACTTTGAGAAAGGAAAAGATAAAAGCTCAATAAAATAGAGTTTTTTGGGGTGCAGATTCTGAACATCTGCAGGGCTCCAATATGTTGTCACAACCCAACAACCAAAGTCAATATCATGTCGAACGTCTCCATACAAACCAATGTCATAACCTCCACGAGAGCCTCTAAACCGCGACTTCATAATCGATACCACATCATAGCAGAGCCCACGACCAATTACACACCACAACAGCGACCTCCGAGACCACACCGGCTTCGATTCGCTCCGCTGCTGACGGCCTGTCTCGCCCGTGACCTTGTCGAACCTGCGTCGCGTCCGCGCCGTCTGTGACCTTTGACCCCACGTGGCCAGGTTCACCCATGACCGGGTGCTGGGAGGCTACTCGCCGCCGCCGGCCGCCGCCGCCGGCTGGTCGCTGACTCTGGAGGACTGCCTGCGGGTGTCTGGAGCGGAGTGTGTCTACATGAACGGCCACCAGTACCCCGAGCTGGCGGTGCCCTTCTTCTGTGGACATCACGTCGAGTGCACGTGAGTCGGAGCTGGCAGGGCACAGAGAGAGAGAGAGAGGTAGGGGACTGATAGGTTATTGACATTTGCCACTTCTTTCACAGATGCGATCACCTATGATGTGGCAAGCATAATTAAGCGTATGTATCTGATAGCTCCAGTTCGGAAAATATTCAGCTGCGCTCTCAGCGTTACGCTGCACCGTCTGCTTCTGATTCAAGGGCGGAATGTAAACAACTTGCCAGCAGAGTACACTGGCTCCGAGCAGCTAGCATACGAGAGGGTGCAATAGGTCCAGGGTAGAAGGGACCGGCTCAGGGGGATATAAATGATGCACGATACTTATCAGCAGCAGTGAGCTAATTGTGCATGCCGTGAATCGTGCCAGCAATGCAATGAGTGCCATTCGCCGAAGGTCAACAGCTGATGCCGCCGCCAGATACAAAAGGCACGAACACTACCGAATGTGCCGTGATACTCTTAGCATTGGAGTAGAGCTGTTCCAACTGTAGGAGAGTTAAGCGGCCCCAGATCTCTATTGTGTTAAATGTTCACGAGTTACTCTCAGTCTCGTCGGTTACGTCACATGCATTGTGTTGTCTGTATTTCGTCTGCACTGGGAAAGGAGAAGCTCGCTTGATGAGCGGTGTGTCATGCCGCGCCCAGTAATAATTTCTGCAACAATCGTGCATTGCAACAATCGTGTATTGATATTGCATCAGATATAGCATCCAAAGCGGGGTGAAAGCGAAAGGAGAAGGGTGAAGGATGACAAAGTGATGAACACGACCAAATAATTAAAATAAATAGGGGGGGGGGCCAAGAAAAGAAGCGAGACAAAGGAAGAGAGAACGTCTTACCCTCACCTTGACATTGTCTAATACCTTCTTCGAGACCAATATTTGATACAAGAAATATCCTCATTTTTATCCCTTTTTGTCATTCCAGATGTATTAAGCAATACAAATAAGTATCTTTCCCCACACTTGACTGTATTATATGTAAAGCCGCCAACCGGAGTCACCTCATTCGCTACTCGTAAACAGTCGCATAAATTATCGAGTCTCCAAGCCCAACAGCAGACTGAATGGCACAACTCCGTCGTCGAGAGGGACGATCACCGATGCTGGTAGCTCATAAAACGCGACCTAACGGTTATTGCCGAACGGTAGATCAGCTGTGAATGCCGAGATGGAGTGACGTAACGTCACACTTGGGGTACGTCACCGTGACAAACGAGCAATAAAATGGGTTACGTTAATGTTGCGTCAGTCTACAAGTCACTGGGAACTACTGGCTATGTTTTGTTTAAAAAGTACGCAGAAGCCAGAGCTGCTTCGAAAATACCCTGTTGGGAAACATGCATCGCTGCATAGCCAGCTGCACGACCCTCGGACCCGTAAAGTTCCGCGCTAGCTTTGATGTTGTGTGACCTTTAGCATCTCGGAGGGCAGAGTAGGTGCAGGTACGAGCGTGACCCAAACAACCCAAAGCTTCAGCTGCAGCCGTGGGATGCAGGCGTGCGAGGTCACATACACGATGGAAGAACCACGAGGCAGCGTGAAGCTGGCATTTTTCGCATTCATCCTAGTCACCTCTGTGCGAAATGTACTGTCTGTGACTGTGCAGGGAGCACGTTTACTGTGCAGGCTATTGACACCCGCTTGAAATTGGGAATATGTATATTTGTCAGTTTTGAAAGAAAATACTCCCGCAATAATATCGAAAATATGTCCTTAACCCGCGAGTTACTGGGGTATATTTCATAACGCGACTTACGGGGGGGGGGCTATTTTTAGCCCCCCCCTCTAATCTCCGGAACTACTGGACCGAATGTAAAAATTCAAACGGCATTCGATAGCCCTGGGAAATTTATTGAGGGAAACATAATATTGTTGACCTCGGGGTCACCGATGACGTCACAGGTCAGGTCAAGTACAAAATGTTTGACCGTGTCAAAAGGTCTCGATGGATGGAGCGATATTAAACGCATAAGCTGTCGATAAATCGGTATGATTCGTGTGTCTGACACTTCTAAGTACCTTTCTAAGCTGTTTATGATCTTGGGTCAGGTCAAGGTCATCCGAGGTCACGAGGTCAAACTGCAGATTACGGTCATTAGGCGTTGTAACACATGTTTATGGGTTTGTTTTTCGTCTAGAACGCTAAAAATGACCTTAGAACATTGTTTGTTCCATATAAATAGAAGTAAAAAGCAAAAATGGAAATGCGGCCACTTCTCACAGCATAGTAATGCTGTGAGAAGTGGCCGATTTTTGTCATTTAAAGGTCATAACTCGGTCATTTTTAAAGATATCGACTTGAAATTTGGTACAAATATTCACTGCATGCGTCGCGATCACATATATTCCGGTTTTTGGATAACTCTGATTTTTTCTTGAAAATTTGGTAAAAACAAAAAAAAATGTATTTGGATTTCTCAAAATTTTGAATTTCACAAAATCTTAAAAATCCGAGATAGCAGTTTGATAGCCCGGTCTATTGTCAGTAATTTAGTTTAAAACAATTTAGTTTATCTCCAATATCGTACCTTTGACAGCGTTTTCCGCAAACTATTATTTTGCAACAAAAACCGAAGAACATGACGTCACTCTGACGTCATTCCCGGTTGACCTATCATAGCCTCATATTTTTACTTTTGCCAACATGTGTAGAATTGATGTGAGAGAAGGTACTGCAAGTTTCGTGACGATACCGGTGTTTGTTTAGGAGTTATTGCAAAATAACGGGAGGGGGGGGGGCAAAAAATAGCCCCCCCAGTAACTCGCGGGTTAAAGGGAATGTTTCACCTTTGTATTGGTTTTGAACTGAGATAGCCATTATCTTTGGCCGTTATTGAAATGTCTAAATTATTTTCCCCAAAATTTATCCGTTTTTAAACAATTGAATTTCGAATTTGCAAAAGTGGTCTTGCGAATTTGCAAGTCCCGCCGCTCGCGCTGATTGGCTGACAGCCACTTCAAGATTGTTGATCCTGGAAGTCAGACGACCTGTATTTCTCGAACCTTGGCTGGATTACCCGCTGTGAGTACGGTGTAAACAACGGCCAATGCGATAGGTTGCGGTCAAGTTGATTTTTTTCTCTCGCGTTGTTGAAGTCTCAGTTATGGATGTTGTTATATAAATATTGAACTATCGCAATGCTTCGCACTCGTCATTGTGTTCTGTGCAGTAGAAGATACAGTTCCACAATGTTTGTATTTAAGTCGCCAGAATTGTCTGAAACGATTGTGCCATATATTTGGCAGCGTAAAGGTTTTCTATATAGCTCTCTATAGCTCAATAATGACGTAATCATCCCAAATGTAAAAACTTAATTTGTGTAAAATTAAGTGAGTTTTCGAAAGAAAAATATCACCATTGTTTTCAGCAGCACTTACTTCATATTTTCGATTACAACCAGCGTATATTTGACAACTTGCAAAAAGATGAAACACACTGCCCCAAAATTCCATTTTTGCTTGGGTGTCAGAGTTGAAAATTAGAGCCAAAAAAGACCATGAGAGTGGAAAATTATGTAGGAAATGGTACAATATTGAGTTCTGCTGTGAATATGAAAAGCAGTAGTTTTCATTGAAATCATGATTTTTTAGTCAATATTTACCTATGTCAGAATCAATACCTGTCACAATTCATAATTTGGGAGTGGAAAATGCATTCCTAAAATGGGGTGTGAGAGTGGAAAACGATTCACATTTGGGTGTCATTTCCCACCCAAATCGCCAAACTTTGGGACACTGGACTGAAACATTTCCTTTAATATACGTCTAGATGTAAAGATGAAACATAAAATAGTAATAACACTACACGGCTCAAAAGCATCGTTCGGTTTCCTTCTAACCGAACTACCATCTGAGCTTTAGTCAATCGAGGATGACTGGTCTTCAGGTCAAGCATTTTAGTAGAATAAAAACGGATGAGCGCACATTCGCATGCCCGGGCTGAATAAGCGTAGGAGGGGCCAACGACTGGACAATAGCAGTCCCATCCAGCACTAACTGCAGACATACCTTAAATAGGCCACCTAATGCTAACGTGTTGCAATGCAGAGGCGCTTGTTTACGACCCGCTCCCCTGCTGGGTCACTGGGGCAATGAGCGATGGTGCCGGCCATATGAGACCGGTGGGGCCTGCTGGTGGCTGGCTGACGCCCCGGCTGGAGTGGTCAGCACTGAGGCTCCCAAGGTCGAGGGATCGGTCACTCGGCGCCCCGGGGCGAACGGATGGACTAACGGCCGTGAGGAACGTGACGGTAATATAAAGCGGCCGTGAGTTATGACGGGCGAGAAATGAAAAGGAGAGAGGGGGCACAGAGATGAAGGGAGGGGGAAGAGGGCGACTAGGGTGTGAAACGTACCAGCAAGTAAATCTGGGAGCAAAGCAGCATGCATCTGCGGCCAACTCTAATGCTACGAGGAACAATTGAATCTCAAAATGAAGACAATTAAAGCTGAAGCAATGCCAATTATAACAATCGCAACGTACAGAGGCGTTGCCAGAGGTACAAATGGTGCTCCTGCACCCGGGAGATTTTGCCGGGCCCCCTATTCCCGGCTGCAGCCTGCAAACACACGGTCTGGCGGCCGTCATTTTATGTTGTTGTAAAATACCATGAGAGAAGCGGATCCAAAGCCCTCTCACACAATACAAGGACCAGGGGTGGTAAAAGTGCTTTGAGTGGCCCCGACCAAAAGTGGCACATACAAAAAATGACCCCAGCACAGCTGGGGTTATTTTTTTAACTTCACATGAATACCCTTACACCTGGCTGCATGCTCACATCATCCCTATATTTTAACCAGCGCCGTACGGGGGGGGGGGGGATTAGACACCCTCTCAGGTTTTTCGCGGATAGCGGAAAACCGGCGACGCACAGCGCCACCATTTTTGACACAGCTGTTTGTGCATCAATTGTCCACATTATGTTTTAAACAAATCCTCGGGTCATCTTCGGTCAGGTCACCAGACAAGGTCACGTGACCCCACCTCCCCAAAAAACGTGTGGTCTTACCACAGTCACAGTTTTGGAATGATCGGTTTTACACTTACAGGATTCCATAAGGTCACATATATATACAATTCGTATATCTTGGATTTTAATATCAGCGACCTAAGGTTGGTTTAATTTCGTGACTTTCCCATTATAAGTATAAGGAAGCATATTCAAATGCTTCCTATTCTAAGGAGACGCAAGATTGCAGTGCAATTCCTTCTGGATCATGTTATTATAGGACATTCTTGATAACCTAGGTGTCATTTTTGTTCAGTAACCCCTACAGGCTCAGCCGAGGTTATCCGAGGCCACCAACAGTTTTATGTCAATAACTCTCGACATAAAGGCAATAGAGAAGTGAAACTGACACCAATGTGTTTATCTCGTAGCGGCACGTCTTTCCATATGCAACATGACCTACTTGGCTCACCAACACATGACCTTGACCTGGGGTCACATTTGTAAGTTAACCTGACCTGGTCAACACTAATATGAGTCGAAGCGTCTTGACGAGACAAGCACGATGGCGTCACAATTATTGCCTTGTCGTTATTAGGTAAACAGCTATTCGGGATAACTTTTTTAATAGCCTTTTTGACATTTGATGAGCTCTGGAGCCTAAACTATTGACCTGAGCTCAAATTCGAGGACACCTTAGTGATTGCATTTTTCAAGAGATTTCCAATGTTTCTTTTTTTTGTTCCTAGCGATCATAGTTCCTGTGATATCTGGGGGATTCTGGAGCGAAGTCCTAAAACTTGAAAGTCTGACCTTTGATGACTTCTGGTGACCTCAATATTGACTTGAGGAAAAATATCTGAAAAAATTCGGCTGTGCTTTTCGACAGCTTTTGAACGCTTTTTCCGCGTCTTTTTTCCTGATCCAGATCCAGATGATCCAGATCCAGACCCTTTTAGTTTTCGAATTAGAGGGTGGGGTCCCAAGACAATAAAATCCATTCTCCTGACGGTGGGTCTCCATTGGAAATGCACTAGTACCCCAGCCCCGGCCCGGGGGAATATATTGTCCGGATTTCCCGCGCCGTGCCGGGGGGGGGGGGGGGGCTAGGATGTAAAAAACACTTTTTCGTCCGTGCAAGCTTACAAATTGACACACGGCGTTCTTCTTTAAGCCAATAACAAGTATGCCAAATTTCATTTCGATCCTTTGAGTTTTGGTCCCCCGGGCCTCCGTAAGTTGTTGACCCCTACCCAAAAGGTCAACAATGAAAGTCGTCGTACAGACCTCCGAGTGTGCTCATTGGAAAGTTCTTGTCGAGTAGAGTAACCATTAATTCAGTTTAAATGCTCTAAATTCAAGTTTTCGTTCTATGAGACATAAACAGAGCCCAAAGCCAAGCCTTCAATAGAGCTCTATTGGAGGCTTGCTTTTGGGCTCTGTTTATGACTCATAGAACGCAAACTTGAATTTAGAGCATTTCGACTGAATTAAAGTTTATTCTACTCGACAAGAGCTTTCAAATGAGCACACGCGGAGGTCTGCACGACGACTTTGATTTGTGATCTTTGTGTAGTGGTCAACAACTTACGGAGGCCCGGGGGGACCAAAACTCAAAGGATCGAAATGAAATTTGGCATACTTGTTATTGGCCTAGAGAAGAACGCCGGGTCAATTGGAAAGCTTGCACCGACGAAAAGTTTTTTTTTGGGGACACCCTAGGGGGGCGTTTAGACCCCCCCCCAAGGTTTTTTCGAGGATAGCGAAAAAATGGCGGCGCGCAGCGCCGCCGTTTTTGGCAGTTATTAAGGCATCAATTTCCCACATATTGTAAAATTCTTGATCACAGGTCATCTCAGGTCAGGTCACCAGACCAGGTTACGTGATCCCACCTTCAAAAAAGTGTGCGGTCGTACCACAACCACAGTTTTTGGCCGATAGATTTCGTACTTTCGGGATTTCATAAGGATAATCTACAATTCGTTTATCTCGTTTTTTTTATATCGGTGACCTAAGATCGGGTCAATTTCGTGACCTCCCCATTATAAGTCAATGGGGAAATATTAAAATGCTTCCTATTCTGAGGATACGCATGATATCAGCCCAATTCCTTCTGGATCATGTTATTATAGGCCATTCTTGAAGACCCAGGTGCATTTTTGGTTCAGGGACCGTGTTGAATCTATCGTCCGGATTTGTTTTCTCGAATTTTTTTAATGTAATTTATTACTATTGGCAATCAAGAGCTGAAATGCAACTGCTAATTTAAAGAAAAAAATGTAAATGTGCATGCATACATACTGACGTGATGAATATGATGATTAAGTGAATAATACATCTGAAGTGGTTTTGACGATCACTATTTCTTAGGACATGATCCGCTTAGTAAATTTTCACAGGAATGACTAATTATTTTTGCTGGCATTTTGACCCCCGAGTACTTCATGAGAATTTTGTCCCCGACCTTATCCATAAGGACAGCACACTTTATCACCCCTGACAAGGACCCTCATAGTCTGTCAGAGAGTCCTATGATAAGGAAGAAGACCCATTTCGAGGGCCCTCTCAGGCCTGGAATGAGCCCTCTCAGACCTGGCATGGGCCCTCTCCAGGGGCGTAGCCAATGAGAGGGGGGGGGGGGGCAATGCCCCTCCCCCTGAAGGTCCGTACATGCCCCCTTTGGTCGGAAAAAATGAATGATTTTTCTATTTTTTTAAAGGAAAAAATGTTGAAAATATGCCCCTCTAAGGATATAGTGGGTCAAATCCGGTGAGTTTTTTTTTTGGTGGGGTACCTTATGCCCCCACCCCCTGATCAAAAATTGCACCCCTTGGAGTGAATCCTGGCTACGCCACTGGTAACATAAGCATGATAATTTACATAAGAATGCCACCGTCAACATAAACCATATCTGATTCTGATTGTATCGGTCGTCTCCCAGTTCATTTCAGGACAAACACCGTGTCAGTTTCGGGATAAATTAAGCGCAAGCGACTATGTGACCTCACGACTGGACGTAAATTTGGTGTTTGTTTTGGCACCGAACCCCGGTGTCAAGGCACCGAACCCTGGCAGCCGTCTGAGAGCGTGGCTGCAGGCTATTTAGTTGTCTGGGTTGGGGAGCCGTTGCAGCCGCCTTCGGATCTGGCCGATAGGATATAATGGCTCGGTGGTAGTTTATTTAGTTGTCTGGGTTGGAGCCGTTGCAGCCGCCTTCGGATCTGGCCGATAGGATATAATGGCTCGGTGGTAGTTTATTTAGTTGTCTGGGTTGGAGCCGTTGCAGCCGCCTTCGGATCTGGCCGATAGGATATAATGGCTCGGTGGTAGTTTATTTAGTTGTCTGGGTTGGAGCCGTTGCAGCCGCCTTCGGATCTGGCCGATAGGATATAATGGCTCGGTGGTAGTTTATTCAGTTGTCTGGGTTGGAGCCGTTGCAGCCGCCTTCGGATCTGGCCGATATGATATAATGGCTCGGTGGTAGTTTATTCAGTTGTCTGGGTTGGAGCCGTTGCAGCCGCCTTCGGATCTGGCCGATAGGATATAATGGCTCGGTGGTAGTGCAGCCGCCTTCGGATCTGGCCGATAGGATATAATGGCTCGGTGGTAGTGCAGCCGCCTTCGGATCTGGCCGATAGGATATAATGGCTCGGTGGTAGTTTATTTAGTTGTCTGGGTTGGGGAGCCGTTGCAGCCGCCTTCGGATCTGGCCGATAGGATATAATGGCTCGGTGGTAGTTTATTTAGTTGTCTGGGTTGGGGAGCCGTTGCAGCCGCCTTCGGATCTGGCCGATAGGATATAATGGCTCGGTGGTAGTTTATTCAGTTGTCTGGGTTGGGGAGCCGTTGCAGCCGCCTTCGGATCTGGCCGATAGGATATAATGGCTCGGTGGTAGTTTATTCAGTTGTCTGGGTTGGGGAGCCGTTGCAGCCGCCTTCGGATCTGGCCGATAGGATATAATGGCTCGGTGGTAGTGCAGCCGCCTTCGGATCTGGCCGATAGGATATAATGGCTCGGTGGTAGTTAAGGTGTATGGAGCCGTTGCAGCCGCCTTCGGATCTGGCCGATAGGATATAATGGCTCGGTGGTAGTTTATTTAGTTGTCTGGGTTGGGGAGCCGTTGCAGCCGCCTTCGGATCTGGCCGATAGGATATAATGGCTCGGTGGTAGTGCAGCCGCCTTCGGATCTGGCCGATAGGATATAATGGCTCGGTGGTAGTTAAGGTGTATGGAGCCGTTGCAGCCGCCTTCGGATCTGGCCGATAGGATATAATGGCTCGGTGGTAGTTTATTTAGTTGTCTGGGTTGGGGAGCCGTTGCAGCCGCCTTCGGATCTGGCCGATAGGATATAATGGCTCGGTGGTAGTTTATTCAGTTGTCTGGGTTGGGGAGCCGTTGCAGCCGCCTTCGGATCTGGCCGATAGGATATAATGGCTCGGTGGTAGTTTATTCAGTTGTCTGGGTTGGGGAGCCGTTGCAGCCGCCTTCGGATCTGGCCGATAGGATATAATGGCTCGGTGGTAGTTTATTCAGTTGTCTGGGTTGGGGAGCCGTTGCAGCCGCCTTCGGATCTGGCCGATAGGATATAATGGCTCGGTGGTAGTTTATTCAGTTGTCTGGGTTGGGGAGCCGTTGCAGCCGCCTTCGGATCTGGCCGATAGGATATAATGGCTCGGTGGTAGTTTATTCAGTTGTCTGGGTTGGGGAGCCGTTGCAGCCGCCTTCGGATCTGGCCGATAGGATATAATGGCTCGGTGGTAGTTAATTTAGTTGTCTGGGTTGGGGAGCCGTTGCAGCCGCCTTCGGATCTGGCCGATAGGATATAATGGCTCGGTGGTAGTTTATTTAGTTGTCTGGGTTGGGGAGCCGTTGCAGCCGCCTTCGGATCTGGCCGATAGGATATAATGGCTCGGTGGTAGTTAATTTAGTTGTCTGGGTTGGGGAGCCGTTGCAGCCGCCTTCGGATCTGGCCGATAGGATATAATGGCTCGGTGGTAGTTTATTCAGTTGTCTGGGTTGGGGAGCCGTTGCAGCCGCCTTCGGATCTGGCCGATAGGATATAATGGCTCGGTGGTAGTTTATTCAGTTGTCTGGGTTGGGGAGCCGTTGCAGCCGCCTTCGGATCTGGCCGATAGGATATAATGGCTCGGTGGTAGTTAATTTAGTTGTCTGGGTTGGGGAGCCGTTGCAGCCACCTTCGGATCTGGCCGATAGGATATAATGGCTCGGTGGTAGTTTATTTAGTTGTCTGGGTTGGGGAGCCGTTGCAGCCGCCTTCGGATCTGGCCGATAGGATATAATGGCTCGGTGGTAGTTTATTTAGTTGTCTGGGTTGGGGAGCCGTTGCAGCCGCCTTCGGATCTGGCCGATAGGATATAATGGCTCGGTGGTAGTTTATTTAGTTGTCTGGGTTGGGGAGCCGTTGCAGCCGCCTTCGGATCTGGCCGATAGGATATAATGGCTCGGTGGTAGTTTATTTAGTTGTCTGGGTTGGGGAGCCGTTGCAGCCGCCTTCGGATCTGGCCGATAGGATATAATGGCTCGGTGGTAGTTTATTTAGTTGTCTGGGTTGGGGAGCCGTTGCAGCCGCCTTCGGATCTGGCCGATAGGATATAATGGCTCGGTGGTAGTTTATTTAGTTGTCTGGGTTGGGGAGCCGTTGCAGCCGCCTTCGGATCTGGCCGATAGGATATAATGGCTCGGTGGTAGTTAATTTAGTTGTCTGGGTTGGGGAGCCGTTGCAGCCGCCTTCGGATCTGGCCGATAGGATATAATGGCTCGGTGGTAGTTTATTTAGTTGTCTGGGTTGGGGAGCCGTTGCAGCCGCCTTCGGATCTGGCCGATAGGATATAATGGCTCGGTGGTAGTTTATTCAGTTGTCTGGGTTGGGGAGCCGTTGTTCGGATCTGGCCGATAGGATATAATGGCTCGGTGGTAGTTTATTTAGTTGTCTGGGTTGGGGAGCCGTTGCAGCCGCCTTCGGATCGGGCCGATAGGATATAATGGCTCGGTGGGCCGCCTTCGGATCTGGCCGATAGGATATAATGGCTCGGTGGGCCGCCTTCGGATCTGGCCGATAGGATATAATGGCTCGGTGGGCCGCCTTCGGATCTGGCCGATAGGATATAATGGCTCGGTGGGCCGCCTTCGGATCGGGCCGATAGGATATAATGGCTCGGTGGGCCGCCTTCGGATCTGGCCGATAGGATATAATGGCTCGGTGGGCCGCCTTCGGATCTGGCCGATAGGATATAATGGCTCGGTGGTAGTTAAGGTGTATGGAGCCGTTGCAGCCGCCTTCGGATCGGGCCGATAGGATATAATGGTTCGCGGTGGTAGTTAAGGTGTAAATAGATCATAAGCAAAGGCCGCATTCCGCTTCTCACAAGGCGAAGTTACTTGTTTACTTATTTAGACGTGACGACACGTTTGCAATCACGTATATATTATTCCTTTTTCTTTTTCAAGCATTCCTTACCAGTATTCCTTAAACAATATATCATCTAGCATCATTTTAGCATCGTGACACAGAACAAAATTATATGACGGAGGAACATATAATGTGTCTGCTGTGATTTGATTGATTGCTGCTGTAATTTGGGTAGTACCTATAGAAAAACAACAATATATCTGTATGTTATTTTTCACAACTCACTTTGTGGCTGTTTATCACAGCCTCTTTCCGAGAACAACCCGCACTGACTCCGTCCCTGACCTTCCCCACATCTCAGCCCGGTGTTGATTTCACTCTGTGCTGTTCCGGCGCGCGCTCCTGACCTTCCTCACATCTCAGCCCGGTGTTGATTTCACTCTGTGCTGTTCCGGCGCGCGCTATTGTGCGCCGATCTGGCCGCCACCTCGACTCGAGTGCCCCCCCCCCTCTCCTCTCCCCCCCTCCTGATCCCGAGACGGCCGAGCCACGTGGTGAGGAGTCACGTGCCGAGTCACGTGGTGTCAGCACAGTAGAGCCGGTCACGGCGGAGGTAACCATTCATTAACCGGAGGACCGTGACGACCTTACGTCACGGAGAGTTCCAGACAGAGGCTGATAAATGTTCACCTGGTGACAACTTGGTGACAACGGTGACAACACATTTGTTGTCATCGTTGCGGACCCGTTCTGGGCTGCTTTCAAGGTTCGTAACGGTGAATGTACGAACTACCATGATGACCGTACAAATATGTGGTATATAATTGGGATTGGGAAACGCAAAACCCCATTGGAATAAAAACGACACCGTCATATAAATTGGACCGAATTATGCTGTTTTCAGCAATACACAACGACTGGATTTGGTATAAAACCAAAGGAGCTTGTCAAAGATAAGTACATTCTTGTGGTTCAGTGAGCAGGTGTGACATTACACTATCTTTATGCAGCGTTTTATAGTCATCTCTTCAGTGTCCAATTTCCATATGCAGGCATTCAGCTAGAGTATGCTGATCGTTTCGGCCACTGCAACGACTGGTGTATTTAATAAACCCTGGAGTTCTGAAGCTACCCCTGACCTCCCTGACCTCCCCCCCCCCCCCACAGCCGTCACAACTCACGCTGGGCGCTGGAGCGGGCCAAACGGACGGTGGAGCGCCAGTTTGTCGCCGTTGGAGTTCTGGAGAAGATGAACACCACACTGGCCGTGGCCGAGACGCTGCTGCCCAGATACTTCGCCGGAGCCTGGGACCGGTTCTTCATCGATCTCGTCGGAGAGATAGGTACAGAAAGCTCAGGGCGGATGTTGAGTTTGAAGATTGACTGGCATGCGGGCAACGAGGCTGTGTGGCAGGATGGTACCCGACAGATACAGCATTGGATGTCTGTTTTCTTAAAGACATCATAGGCGGCGGAACAGGGTGGGGCACGGTGCCATGTGCCCCCCTTTAATTTGCAAGGGGGGGGGGGGGCACCCATATCAAAGTGCCCCCCTTTAAATTTGGCATGGCTAGGATAATTATGATAGATATTGACGTACAACTTACAGTACTTTATGCTACGTCAATTCTACGCCTTCTAAAAAAATCCAATGAAATTGATGTAGTACTCTGGGAGATAATGACGATTTAATGACGTCATTTCATGCAATTTTTGGGTGGAAAAACGATACATGTTTGAAAAACCGTAGAAAATCGAGGTTTGACGAAAATTGAAAATACAAAGTCAGAAGAAAGGAAATTACATTGGTGTTCAAATGGCTATCTCAGATTTCAGAAATTTTGCTTTTTTACCCCCAAAAAAAATCAAAACACTTTTTTTCGATAAAATTTCCACAAAATCAAAATATTGAAGATATTTATAAAAAAAAACGGAATATACATTAGAGAAACAAATATGGAAGATATCCAAACCAAATCTCAAAGCAATGTCTCTATTTTTTACTGACTTATCCCGCGCCGTGCCGGGGGGGGGGGGGGGCGTTTAGACGCCCCCCCCCTCTTAACCCTCGCCCTACGGGAGCTTTTTTCACCTTCGCCCTACCTGACACCTACTTTTTCACCTTCGCCTGACAGGCCCCTCCCCCCTGTTAACTTTCAAACCAAGCAAATTAGAGCAATGGGGTAAGAACCAGCATGTTGCCTGTCATGAGAGGAATCTAACAGTTTGCGATTTATTGGTTTCAGGTCAACGGGTGACCTTCCAGATCAAGTGAATGACCTCGGATTTACCACGTCCAGAACAGCGATTTTGCTCTTCAGAAAACCTCAAAATTAGAAATTGATAAATGTAAATAAAAAGGCATGTTCCTACACCAGTTTTGGCTCAGAAATACATAGAAGTAATTATTTGTTCGTATCTTATCCAAAAATGTCAAAAGAAGTAATTGCAAAAATGACATCATCAGTTTCTTACACTTAGGAAGCCATCACTCAGTCAATAATGGAGATATTAATTTGAAATTTGGTATGAGTATTGTCCATACTCAGTTCTCTCACATATATTCCGGTTTTTCTAATATTTTTGAAAATTTTGATTTTGTGGGGATTTAAAAAAAAACAGTTTTTTTATATTTATTTTAGGGATCAAAAACCCAAAATTTTGCAAATCCGAGATCGCCATTTTAAATAAAATGCGATTTTGTATCTTTGGTGAATTGTGTTTGCAATTTGCTTTAAAACTCTGTTTTCTACAATTTTTCAAATACTTCTCATTTTTTACCAACATGACGTCATCAAAACATTATTATGTCCAAAACCAATTAACCAATTTCAAATAAATGTTTACAGCCTACGTATAATTGTTGTAAACTCAGCTATCTAAAATTGCAGCAAGATGCACGTCATGTGTAAGAAGTTATTCAAGAAAAACCTCAGGGGGGCCTGTCAGGACCCCCCCCCCCCCGTAGGGCGAGGGTTAAGGTTTCTCAAGGATAGTGGAAAACGGCAGTGCTGCGCGCCACCATTTTTGCACATGTGTTCGGGCATCAATTACCCACATTGTGTGAAATTCTTGACCTCGATCGAGTCGTCTCAGGTCAGGTCACTAGGCCAAGTCACGTGACCCCACCTCCAAAAAAAAACCACCTCCAAAAAAAATTGCGGTCGTACCGCAGCCACAGTTTGACCGATCAGTTTCAAACTTACAGAATTTCATAAGGTCAAGGGTACCTACAATTCGTTTGTCACGGATTTTGTATATCGGTGACCTATGGTCGGGTCAATTTCATGACCTCCACATTATAAGTTAATGGGGAAATATGCAAATGCTTCCTATTCCGAGGATATGCACAGTGGCGGATCCAGGGGGGTCACGGAGGTCATGACTCCCCTTGGGCCATGAAGGGGTACCATGGCGCCGGGCCACCAGGGGCACCACCGCGCCGGGGCACCAGGGGCACCAATACAAATAAATCCAAAACAAATATCACAAAAATCCGAAAAATCCCCTCAAAATAATATAAAACATCCCAAAAATTAAAAAAAAAATCCTCCAAAAAATCCGCGCCGCTACGCGGCGCAAATAATTCAGTGTTCTTTTCCAGTACAAAAGGGTCTAATATAGACTACACACTGGCGGCCGCAGGGGGAGGGACATTGGGCCCACCTTTGGCCTTAAATGGGGGGGGGGGGGGGGGGGTCAACATGTCTGTTGACCCCACCTTTTGCTCCAGACATATTTCCTCGTTTTGACTCTGTATCCTGGTTCCAACTTCCAATAGCAAAAATTATTCTCCAGCCCGCTCAAAACCTCAAATTTTGGCGCAGCTTCGCGGCGCAATAATAGTTGTATGGGTATCTATTTTGCGTAAATACCAATTGGTAGTTAAGTTTAAGCGCAGCTTTTGTGACAAATTTTCGTCAAGCCCTTCATCAAGCTCTTCACAAAATCCTGCCTATTGTTTAGTTCAAGAACATTTTTGAAGTCCGCACGAGACACAAAGCAATATGATGCACTGCTATCGCATGCATAAGATTTACTGCTCGCAAAAACGGCTACCACCTTCATGAGATGTGCTATTCTACCCCCTGGTCACGAACCTCGACTACCCTCTTGGTCAATTCCTCATCAGCAGTCTGGGGCCGCCCTTGATTGTACAAATTATATATTTTAGCCTTTAGCACTATTCACGGCACTTTAAATGATAGAAAGGGTTATTTTATTATAACCCTTTTTATACCTATTATATACGACTGATATTGAAAATACCTATAGCCAATGTTTTGTCAATACAAAAAAAAATGCTGAAATAGGGGCACCCTCAAAATATAGTGGACCAAGTCCGTTGAGTTTTCAGATTTGGGTATATGTAGGGGCACCCTTGAAGATTTTCTGGATCCGCCCCTGGATATGCATGCTATTAGTCCAATTCCGTCTGGATTATGTTATCATAGGCCATTATTGATGATCCAGGTGCAATTTTTGTTCAGTGACCCCTACAGGGTCAGCTGAGGTCATCCGAGGCAACGCACACTTTGTTGTCAATAACTCTCGACTGAATGAAGATAGAGAAGTGAAACCAGCACCAATGTGTTTGTCTCGTCGAGATACGTATCCCAATATGCAACATGACCTACTTGGGTCACGACTTGACCTTGACCTGAGGTCAAATTTATCGGTTGATGAATAAGATTCGAAGTGCCTTGACGATACAAACATGATGGCGTCACAATTATTGCTTTATCTTTATTCGGTAAAAAGTTATTTGCGAAAAACAGGTTGGCCAAAACTAGCATTTTTGACTTTTTATGACCTCTGGAGCCTAAATATTGACCTAAGCTAAAAGTTGAGGACACTTCGGCGATTGCATTTTTCAGGAGCTTTCGATTTTGTCCCATTTGTTTCTAGCTAGCATAGTTCCCGAGATATTTTGGGGTTTCTGGAGCGAAGTCCTAAAACTGAAAATCTGACCTTTGATGACCTCTGGTGACCTCAATATTGACTTGAGTCAAAAAATGACTGGAATAGTTTCAAAATGAATTTTGAAGAGCTTTCGAACGTTTTTTCCCCTCGGTCTTGGTCTACGTCCCATAGGAGCCGAGTTCAAGGTGAGCGTCGAAACGCCACGGCACGGCACGGCGAAGGTGGCGCCGAGCACCGACACGGCGCGGGTTATGGCTCCCTAAGTATAAGTATCTCATGACGTCATTTTTTAAGTTTTGCTTCTAGCGACCAGATACAGACAAATAAATGCCACCGTTGTATTTCTGAGACACAACTGGCGAGACACAACATGCCTTGTTTATTTAGATTAATCAATTTCAAATTTTGATCTTATGTGACCTGACCTTGACCTTATATGTTAGGTTGTGAAAATGGCTGCTACTATAGAATTATACGTGCAAAACAACCCATAAAACATACGTTGCATGACATTCGTATATATTTTGCAAATAGTGACCTTTTTCCGCTTGTGACCCTGACCTTGACCTGTGTTTACAATTTCACTTTTACTTATGTGGGAGATGCATCATACCTTTGAAAGCACTTTGTGCATGCGTAATATTTCGTAGGTTTTATATATATCGCAGTCGTCAAGGGACGATGACGACACGGGACCATGCCACCCCCTGAACAAACACCAATTTACACTAGATAGAATACGATGGTGGTGACAACCCGACTCCCCCCCCCCCCCCTCACCCGGTCAACAACATTTGGACTGAGGAATGAAATTTGAGGAGTGTAATCGAAGTGCCCCCTTGCCCAGAACCGTTCCGCCCCCACTGAAGGACGTGACTCTCATCGTTCTTGAAATGTAACACCTCCATGGGCTGACCAGACTGGTTATTGATTCGACTCTGATTGGATCGATTGGAATCGTTCAATCAAAATCCCTTGAATCAAAGAAGAATCGATTCACCACCGGATTTTGTGATTCATGAATCATGATTGAATCAAAACCCGCATAAAAACAAGACTGATTGAATCAAAAATACTGTGTTATGCTATTTCAATGGTGAGTCAAACGTGATTTGATAAAAACAAAATTGATTCTTTGAATCGGAAAGAATCATTTCTCAAAATGGATTTCCATGATTCAAACGGTGACTGAATCATTCATATTCCAAAATGAATCGTGATTGAATCCTTCCAAAAAGGTGAATCAATAACCAGTCTGAATTGGGCTCATGCAACACTTATTGTGAGCTTGTCAGAGAGAAACAGCTCAAGGATTTGAATGACTGCTTCATCCGAAAGACGTTTGCTCAGTACCGCTAGAGTCTGTGCTTGTGCTGATTGTATACACTAGCGCTACCTACTGACTACTGGTTCTCTTTCCTGCCGCCAGGTGACTCAATGATCCCGCGGGCGTCGGACGAGGTCTCTCCGGAGGCGAGGAAGGTACTGAGGGCGAACCTGACGACCGAGTATGAGTTCTACGAGTTCGTGAAGCAGCGAGTCGAACAGCAGTACAATGCCTTCGTTCCCGGCTCATAGCAGCTCCCGGCGATCACCTAACGACACTGTGTCGTTGACTGTGTCTGTGCCGTCACTGTGCCGGTGCCGTTGACTTGACAAAACTGTGGTGGATCAAAACTTCGGGGGAGGGGGGTACTACTGACATGGAAATGTATGTTCTGAATGGAGCTGAACTTGCCTATCTAAGACTGGGAAAACGGAACCGGCCTGGATGAAGCTGTGTGGGCTTATTGATAAACTCGACCGCTAGATTGCTGTAAAGCTGCCTCGGCTTCCTGGAGGCAGGACATTGCATGCATCGTAACGAAATCAGAAGCTCCAACAGCAACAACATGTAGTCAACATGCAACAACATGCACGCAACATGTAGGCAACATGCAACATGCGTCAGCATGCAACAATGCGAAGTCAATAATCGTCATAGACCTCTAGTCTTGCATGGCTTCCGATGATGTTCAATCCGTGAAGATATTCACCTACCACCCAGTCAGTGGCGTCACCACACAATTTTGAGTGTGGGGGGAGGGGCAGCCAGTTGGGGGGCCAGTCCCAAGGGCTAATGTTAAAATCCTGTGAATCTGGGGGGGGGGGGGCGGACTCAGGCCGGAACGATCCTGGGTGGCCCGGCCCCCAGCCTCTTCCCCCCCCCCCCCCCGTGGCGACGCCCCTTCACCCAGTGTTATGGAGGTAAAGAAACAAACGCTGTTTATTTTAGATAATATTCTCTGTGATTTGAAATGTTCGATGACGAGCAAGTTTAAGTGCATTCATCTTAGTCTGTAAGCATTCCCAACAATGTCCATCAGTATTTTGACCAGGGTTGCGGAGTCGGAGTCGGAGTCGGAGTCGGTCCGAGTCGGTGATTTCGGCCGGAGTCGGAGTTGGAGTCAGAATCGGTAAATTTTTGCCGACTCCGACTCCGGCTGGGAGTCATGGGCAGCGCACAGGCGCATTATTTTGCATGTGTATATCAGTGAATCACCACCGGTGGCAATTACTAAAAAGTCAAGCCCATTCGACTTGGTTTGCTTCGATTCCATTGCCATGCAGTGATATGTAATCATGAGGTGTGTACCACGATGGGCGAAATGGAACCTGGGGTGTGTCGTCGGATGTAGCTCTATAATGCCACCCCGAGGAATTTAATACACGATCATGAGAAATCAAGTTGCAAAAAAAACCTGTTTTAAAGTGACTGTAGCCTGCTCGGGCGAGTTAAACGTTGTCGCATTAATTAGCTATAGCATTTGATTATTGCTTAAAATCCATGTGAATGGTAGGATTTCCACGAGACCTGACAAATGTTGTTTTTGGACTTCTAGAATGATACAATCGAAAGTTATGGTCAGACAATTTCTATCCATTTCAGTGAACAACTATACTTTTTATTAAATGTGCATGTGTTGTGCGCAAATGTGTTTCATTAAATGTTGAAACGGGAGGATTTTTGCTATGGGTGGTTACTTATTTTGCCTGTTGACAATAGCTTCAGATAATTAAAGGTCGGAGTCGATCTCGGAGTCGGAGTCTGAGTCGACTCCGGAGAATAGGAGTCGGAATCGGAGTCACCCGAAAACCGGTCGACTCCGCAGCCCTGATTTTGACATCTCCAGAAACAAGACGTATGCTCTTGCAAACCATGTGCATTGTGCATGGAGAGAGACATACTCACACGCGCCGTGTAAAACCGTGTTTGGCAGTAAACAGCATTGCTTTTCACACATGCGTTTTGTATTGTATGCGTAGTTACCTTGATTGTGCTGTAAAATGTTCATTGTGTACCTATATAGTCACCTATACCTATAGCATCATGTATTTTCGAACATCTTCATTTTAAGTATGGAATTAGTCATACAATTTTGTCACTTTGTCGTACAATACTGGAGCTTTACAAAAATATAGGGCAAAATTAACTAGTGAGTTCACAGCAGGTGCAAAGCCCCTTTAACCTAATAATACTTTCAAACCTGGCAAACGTTAGTAGGACCTAGCACAAGCCTGTTGGGACAATGGCATGCCCCGGCCATCTGAATGCGAGACTCCTGTCATGTTAACATGTTTATACCTATGGAGAATGGACAGACTAATATTGTCAGCGCCTCCTGACATGAAATGTCTGTTACATCGATCATCGGAAAATAAATACTCGTCCGAATGCAATCCCCAGTATGAACTGTTTATTGAAGTGCATTGTGCCTACCTATGTATTCTGACATTGCATGGGATGATGGGAAAAGGAAAGGTACAGTGCAGCCATTGGCGGATCCAGAACGGTGGCTGGGCGGGGGGGGGGGGGGGGGGGGGGGGGGGCACGGGTTTTTTTTTGGGGGGGGGGTAAATTCCCAAAAGTCTCACACAACTCTGAAAACTCACCGGATTTGGCTTACTTATGCAGTGATAGCTGATTTAAAACACACTTTCATATGTAAAAGTCGCTTAGATTTCCTTCTATATCAGGAAATGTGTCAATTTGGGTCCGATTTCCGGCGTTTTTTTTTTGGGGGGGGATGACCGCCATGCCCCCCCCCCCTGGACCGCTAGTGAGTGCAGCCTTGACTTGCTACTCACGTTGCAGTAGGTGGTCGTCACTTATAGTCGGCCGCTCCGAGCGGTCCTCCAGAGGCGAGCTGTCGTGCTGAGAAGTCGTCTCGGTCAGTCCTCCAGTCGTCTCGATCAGTCCTCCAGTCGTCTCGGTCAGTCCTCCAGTCGTCTCGGTCAGTCCTCCAGTCGTCTCCGTCAGTCCTCCAGTCGTCTCGGTCAGTCCTCCAGTCGTCTCGGTCAGTCCTCCAGTCGTCTCGATCAGTCGTCTCGGTCAGTCCTCCAGTCGCCTCGATCAGTCGTCTCGGTCAGTCCTCCAGTCGTCTCGGTCAGTCCTCCAGTCGTCTCGGTCAGTCCTCCAGTCGTCTCGATCAGTCGTCTCGGTCAGTCCTCCAGTCGTCTCGGTCAGTCCTCCAGTCGTCTCGGTCAGTCCTCCAGTCGTCTCAGTCAGTCCTCCAGTCGTCTCGATCAGTCGTCTCGGTCAGTCCTCCAGTCGTCTCGGTCAGTCCTCCAGTCGTCTCGATCAGTCGTCTCGGACAGTCCTCCAGTCGTCTCGGTCAGTCCTCCAGTCGTCTCGGTCAGTCCTCCAGTCGTCTCGATCAGTCGTCTCGGTCAGTCCTCCAGTCGTCTCGGTCAGTCATCCAGTCGTCTCGGTCAGTCCTCCAGTCGTCTCGGTCAGTCCTCCAGTCGTCTCGAGCAGTCGTCTCGGTCAGTCCTCCAGTCGTCTCGGTCAGTCCTCCAGTCGTATCGGTCAGTCCTCCAGTCGTCTCGGTCAGTCCTCCAGTCGTCTCGGTCAGTCCTCCAGTCGTCTCGATCAGTCGTCTCGGTCAGTCCTCCAGTCGTCTCGGTCAGTCATCCAGTCGTCTCGGTCAGTCCTCCAGTCGTCTCGGTCAGTCATCCAGTCGTCTCGATCAGTCGTCTCGGTCAGTCCTCCAGTCGTCTCGGTCAGTCATCCAGTCGTCTCGGTCAGTCATCAGTCGTTTCGGTCAGTCCTCCAGTCGTCTCGGTCAGTCATCCAGTCGTCTCGGTCAGTCATCCAGTCGTCTCGGTCAGTCCTCCAGTCGTCTCGGTCAGTCCTCCAGTCGTCTCGGTCAGTCCTCCAGTCGTCTACGTCAGTCATCCAGTCGTATCGGTCAGTCGTCTCGGTCAGTCCTCCAGTCGTCTCGGTCAGTCGTCTCGGTCAGTCGTCTCGGTCAGTCCTCCAGTCGTCTCGGTCAGTCGTCTCGGTCAGTCATCCAGTCGTCTCGGTCAGTCATCCAGTCGTCTCGGTCAGTCCTCCAGTCGTATCGGTCAGTCGTCTCGGTCAGTCCTCCAGTCGTCTCGGTCAGTCGTCTCGGTCAGTCCTCCAGTCGTCTCGGTCAGTCCTCCAGTCGTCTCGGTCATTCGTCTCGGTCAGTCCTCCAGTCGTCTCGGTCAGTCCTCCAGCCGTCTCGGTCAGTCGTCTCGGTCAGTCCTCCAGTCGTCTCGGTCAGTCGTCTCGGTCAGTCCTCCAGTCGTCTCGGTCAGTCGGTTCGGTCAGTCCTCCAGTCGTCTCGGTCAGTTCTCCAGTCGTCTCGGTCAGTCGTCTCGGTCAGTCCTCCAGTCGTCTCGGTCAGTCGTCTCGGTCAGTCCTCCAGTCGTCTCGGTCAGTCGTCTCGGTCAGTCCTCCAGTCGTCTCGGTCAGTCCTCCAGTCGTATCGGTCAGTCGTCTCGGTCAGTCCTCCAGTCGTCTCGGTCAGTCGTCTCGGTCAGTCCTCCAGTCGTCTCGGTCAGTCCTCCAGTCGTCTCGGTCAGTCGTCTCGGTCAGTCCTCCAGTCGTCTCGGTCAGTCCTCCAGCCGTCTCGGTCAGTCGTCTCGGTCAGTCCTCCAGCCGTCTCGGTCAGTCGTCTCGGTCAGTCCTCCAGTCGTCTCGGTCAGTCGTCTCGGTCAGTCCTCCAGTCGTCTCGGTCAGTTCTCCAGTCGTCTCGGTCAGTCCTCCAGTCGTCTCGGTCAGTCGTCTCGGTCAGTCCTCCAGTCGTCTCGATCAGTCGTCTCGGTCAGTCCTCCAGTCGTCTCGGTCAGTCATCCAGTCGTCTCGGTCAGTCATCCAGTCGTCTCGGTCAGTCCTCCAGTCGTCTCGGTCAGTCCTCCAGTCGTCTACGTCAGTCCTCCAGTCGTCTCGGTCAGTCATCCAGTCGTCTCGGTCAGTCCTCCAGCCGTCTCGGTCAGTCGTATCGGTCAGTCCTCCAGTCGTCTCGGTCAGTCCTCCAGTCGTCTCGGTCAGTCGTCTCGGTCAGTCCTCCAGTCGTCTCGGTCAGTCATCCAGTCGTCTCGATCAGTCATCCAGTCGTCTCGGTCAGTCCTCCAGTCGTCTCGGTCAGTCCTCCAGTCGTCTACGTCAGTCCTCCAGTCGTCTCGGTCAGTCATCCAGTCGTCTCGGTCAGTCCTCCAGTCGTCTCGGTCAGTCCTCCAGCCGTCTCGGTCAGTCGTCTCGGTCAGTCCTCCAGTCGTCTCGGTTAGTCCTCCAGCCGTCTCGGTCAGTCCTCCAGTCGTCTCGGTCAGTCCTCCAGTCGTCTCGGTCAGTCGTCTCGGTCAGTCCTCCAGTCGTCTCGATCAGTCGTCTCGGTCAGTCCTCCAGTCGTCTCGGTCAGTCCTCCAGTCGTCTCGGTCAGTCCTCCAGTCGTCTCGGTCAGTCGTCTCGGTCAGTCCTCCAGTCGTCTCGATCAGTCGTCTCGGTCAGTCCTCCAGTCGTCTCGGTCAGTCATCCAGTCGTCTCGGTCAGTCCTCCAGTCGTCTCGGTCAGTCCTCCAGTCGTCTCGGTCAGTCATCCAGTCGTCTCGGTCAGTCTTCCAGTCGTCTCGGTCAGTCGTCTCGGTCAGTCGTCTCGGTCAGTCCTCCAGTCGTCTCGGTCAGTCGTCTCGGTCAGTCCTCCAGTCGTCTACGTCAGTCCTCCAGTCATCCAGTCGTCTCGGTCAGTCCTCCAGTCGTCTCGGTCAGTCCTCCAGTCGTCTCGGTCAGTCGTCTCGGTCAGTCCTCCAGTCGTCTCGGTCAGTCCTCCAGTCGTCTCGGTCAGTCCTCCAGTCGTCTCGGTCAGTCCTCCAGTCGTCTCGGTCAGTCGTCTCGGTCAGTCCTCCAGTCGTCTCGGTCAGTCCTCCAGCCGTCTCGGTCAGTCGTCTCGGTCAGTCCTCCAGTCGTCTCGGTCAGTCCTCCAGTCGTCTCGGTCAGTCGTCTCGGTCAGTCCTCCAGTCGTCTCGGTCAGTCCTCCAGTCGTTTCAGCCAGTCCTCCAGTCGTCTCGGTCAGTCCTCCAGTCGTCTCGGTCAGTCCTCCAGTCGCGAGGTAGTCAGACTGGTGATGTGTTATTGCTACTGGTTGATGTTCCCGGCCTACCATACTTCGCCTTGAAGCGACAGTGAGACTGCAGTGACACCGATTATTACACGCCCTAAAATACACTGTAGACTGCACTAACATTAACATTAACATCAGCAAGCTCACCCATGTCATACAGTATGAAAATGAGCGGAACATCAGATACACCGTAATTAAAATAATATTAATAAATGCATGATAGAAAGATGTTTTCAGCACACATTTAAGCATTCGAAATTCCAACTCGTACTTAGGTACCGTGCATGGAAGCGTGAAAAGCTCGCACCGCCGCAGCACAGTCCCTCGACAAGATCACATGGTCCACTCAGACCTTCCACTCAGACCGCTCGCCCCATGGGGTCAGGTCGGCTCTCCTCGGCGCTGATTGGTTATAATAAACCGTAAACGAGTTTCTCATTGGTCAGTTTTAGTGACCAAGACCTCGGATCGGTTTAAAAATACTAGATTACACTTTAGTACGAGCAGTATAGATGCAGCCAAGATTGCGCACCAGTTAATAGTTATATCACAATGCGTCACCAGGTGGACTAAATTAACCTGTGCAATATGAAGACAAGGGACCCTGCTGGCCGCATCCACCAGATAACACCGCCATCTGGAAACTCGATCAGCCATCACAACTGCCATCTGTCGGACGATGTGAAATAAACCCATAAAGCCTGCCAGCCGAGCCATTTAGTGCCACCATTAGCGTCTATGGCAGCGCGCCTGACATTTGGCAGCGGGCCACCGCGCCGGAGAGGAATGGGACCCGCTATCTCTGATGGATCGTCCCAGGTTAGTCTACCGACGGGCAACATTACTCAATCGTGATTGATCTGTTGACTCTGGTGGCATTTTCGAAGAGCGCCGGATGGAGCAGAGTCCATAATTATATTTTATCTTGTGTGAGTCACTTCAGCGTGGTGGTAGAGATGTTTTGAATAGATATCGGGAAAACGAAAAACGAAATCGAATGTGACTAGGTAGGCAAGGTTAACGATTACTAGTACTTGTTATTGATGATAAACTCATCGAGCTTCGTTTATGAGGAACGCAATACTGACAATCTTGAATCTATAAGAAACGACAGACACATAAATGCGATGCAAATGAATGAAAGCATTTTTCGATGTTTCAAAAATAAACGTGTTTGAGGAATTCATGCATGTTGTTATGAATGTTTCAGCTGGGGCATTCCATGGCAGATCGACCAAGGCATAACATCCTACATATCATATTTGGATAAAACTACGTGTCGGGGCCTATCTGGGCCTTAGATTCACGCTGTCAAATTTTCAGCACCGTCCGTCGAATAGGTTTCAAGTTATAGCCTCAGGCACATTTTTTATATCGCGCAAAGCTCAAATTTTCAGCGGCCAATATCTCCCATCTCAATAATGCGAGTCATACAAACATATATATCATCAGAATCGTCAGACACCGTAGATCAATATGATATTAATACTTTTTGAAAATTCCAGAATTTTGGAATTTCAACACTTGATATTAGGTAAAATCACGATATTTTATAATGTGGCCATTTCAAATTCGGAATTGTTTCCATGCCAGAATCGACTTCGATACATAAGTCTTCGATGGTAAACAAACTGGAGATATTTTTTTTTCTCAATATTTTATTTATAGTTTTGTATTTGAAACAAAAAATGGTTCACAAAAATGGTCTTTGGTAATAACTTTGAACGTCATTGTGCTAGAGAGCTCAATTCAACGGCACTATACTTTTTTCGTCAACCTGATTTCAATGATATATAACATGAGTCTTTTAGTCGCTCTGTGACCTCAAGGTCACGTGACCTGAGGTCACCCGGTGCAGGTAGGTCAGATCGACCAAGCCATAACACCCTACAGGCTACATCTGAGATTTCGATAAAACTACGTGTTGGGGGTTATCTGGGC